>CXYZ01012159.1:749710-761604 GCA_900006705.1 Sonneratia caseolaris
CGACAAACTCCTTGAACTGCATGCCTTCTGTCCTGTCCAAGTCACATGAATGGAAAAGATCATCAGCATTCTTGTCTGTCATCCGTAGTTGAAGCTTCTCTAAGCATTTCCTTAGCTCCTGTCTGTCGATTGTCCCATTCAAGTCTTCATCTGAAACAGGAGAAATAGGAATGAAGAACTATTGTCATGACGGTTGCATCAAGAATCAACAAACGAAAGACGTTAGGTCAAAGAGGACTACTCGCCAAATTGCTTGAAAACTGCTCTGATGGTCTTCAGTCCCTCCTTGAACTGGGGGAACCGCAGGATTATACTGTCAATGGAAGTGAAACTTCTAGGTTTTGCTGAAGAACTTCTCTTCACTTCCATCATCTTCCTCTCAAGCTTTGGGTCCAACCTCTTGTACTCAATATGTGGATTGCTACACCATCCGCTTTCTGAATCACTTCACCTGTAACACTTCCATCCCCAAACCCAATATCTTCTGCGTCCACTTTTGAGCTCTTAGCACTCCGTCCTTTGATTAACTTGATCACTTCTTTGAACAAATCCTTGGATTCCCCACACTCTTCCATTTTCTCTACTGAAACAGGGCCACTACAAGCGAAACACCAACGAAGGTTAGGGTTCTCGAGCTGGATTGTTAGTTGGTGACGTGTGAGTCTTGCATGACGAACTGCATGACTCTGTGGAATGGCCAGGAACCCAACCCCACCACATCCGTAGTGCCCGCACTCCAAACAAATCCAAATGGCTCTTGATTCGAACTTCAAGTCTGCTAAAGCACTTGTTTCCTTCTTCCCATGTTTGCCCTTCCCCTTATTGCCCCTTCGATCAACACGGCCTTCCCTACAATCCTCGCATCTTGTGGTCTCCGAGGACCTAGGTTTTCTCCGACATGGCAAGCAAATTGAGTTCCTTGTCGAGGTGGAGGCACGGTCTCTTCTCAATCGTAACGGAAACTCCATCATTGACCGTATTATTGCTCGGATCAGTGGTTTCACGGGGGGAAATCATTTTGGATGCGGGTCGGGATTCTTTTCTCCTCAGAAGGTGTCCGGGCCTTCTTCTTCGCCTTCTTCCCCATCAGTTAGTTATCCCTAAACGCCCACTCAGATCATTCCAAAGCTCCCAAAACCCACTGTATAAATCCCAAAACAAATCCACAGGTCTAACTAGAGCACATGGTGTTCAGCACAAATCGACGACCTGAACGGAGACAAGTGGCACTAATAAGCCCAACAGAGAATCGGAACACTCTTGCAAATCAGAACAGTGATTTCCGACCTGCTAGAATAAAAGAACAGTAAGAGTTCCTCTCTTGCTTGGACTCACAGCCAAACACCAGATCTCCAAATCAATCCAACTCACCGATTAGCAGAGAAACCAACTACAAACAAAAAAAAAAAAAGAAAATAGAACTTTCACCTATCTCACTTCTTAACTCAGATATGCAGGACCTCAGCGGCCACAGGGGTTGAAGAATTTGACCGCGGACAGGCCGCAGGTTATGGGGCGAGAAAGAGAGGCAAGGAGAAGGCAATCAGACGCTCGGCCGCAGAGCAAAGAACCGGAGCAGCAGAGAGCAGAATGGAAAAAAGGATTGGGCTGGGCCTAGAAAATGGCGAAGATGGACCGGACCAGAGCCCCAGTCCCTGCCATGAAAAAATTGGATAACGCCGGTACCGTTATTGGTCAGAGTGAAGTCAGAAGAGAGAGAAGATGATGAGACGTCCCAACTAGACCTGGTAAATTGGGTCGGCTCGAACAGGGCACGACACTATTTCTGAGTCGACCAGAAACTTCGATTGGCCCGAAAAACGCTGGCCCAGGCACGGGTCATTCAACGTTCAATTATGTCCGATTATTAAAAACAAAACTATCCAAAATAAATTTCTTCTATTCAAAAAAATATTTTTCGATACATCTTTGAATTGTCCGAAAAAAATTGAGGCAAAATAAATATGATTTTTCATATATATGTTTTCCCATAAAAAAGAAAAAAAATTACTATTGAAACTAAGTAAATTGGTTTAATGTGAAAATGGGAATTTAATAAGATGAAGTATGGAACCGAAAACGTACCCTTTCAAAATAAAATCCAAGAGGACGAATATTAACACTAATAAATAAATAAATAAACAAATGGGACAGCGGCTTCAGTTGGGTCTGCGTGGGCCGAGCTCCGGCCAGACTTTGCCCTCCCGGCGGCCGTCCCTGGTAAGAGACTGACGTTGAAGAATCATCATTTACGTGTACAACATTTTGAACTCGTCAGTGTTGCTCTCCAGTCGAGATACAACATTATTGCAAGCTGTCAATGGTACCTTCATGACTCACAGGAATCGAAATCTGAGTTTTTGTGATCTTACCATCAAATGGCAAATTTTCACATGAATTTTGATGAGGTTTTCAGTGACATTCACCGACATCACCTTGTGTAAGGTCTGTATCATGCACGAGAAGGGATTGATCGATAGATGAAGTCACCTCTTGCATCACAACCGAAGGCCAGGCCTTCGTTTCTTCATAAAAACAAGAAACAGATCTTTAAGCGGGCAACAGTAGGCATAAGATCACTCTTCACACGGAATCAGTCACACACTCGTTCAATGCAACAAATGTAGATGCGTCTCCATCAAGATCCAGCATTTTAAAACCACATTATTAGATCGAGAAACTGCAGCTAATGAACACCAGCGACGTGCTCATAGTGTTTTATCTTGTTCCTAGAACTAAAGAAGATGACACGGTTGAGACCGACGAACAGGGGGAGCTGTGCAGCTGCAAACAGGGTCACCGGCAAGCACATGACAGCGAAAATCGGGTACGCAGCATTCTCGAGCTTGTTCCTCACGCTGAAGTAGAAGCCGGAGCCGAAAGAGACCAGTATGCTGGCAATGGAGGCAAAGAGAAACGTCAGGCCGAACTGTAGCCTACCAGGCAGCTTCATAGCAAAGTCTTCCTGCTCATAACGGGTCGTGAGGATGGCGATGAAGAAGACCGTGGCAGACATGGAAGTGCACAGGGCAATGAGCGAAGCAATGGAGAAGACGCTGAAGGCAAACTCTTTCTCGAGTACCTTAAACCATACAATGAAGAACCATTTATCACCGCCAAGAATACGCAAATCAAGATTCCGAGGCAAATCACACCATTAACTACAAGAGGGCAGGCAAATTTAAAAGACTGGCGTAGCAGTAACTCACCGCTTTTCCCTCGTCATATTCTCCAGGAATGGTTGCCGAAGTGGCGAAGGCAACCGTTGCAATCAGCGTCGAGATCACGGAGTATGCTCTGGAGGTCGTGCTGAGCCACTCGTGCGCCTCCTCTTTTAGGCCTTCGTGCGATTCTCTGAAGATCTCTTGAGCAGTCTTCCGGTCTTTATTTCGAAGAACAAAAAAGTTTGACGGCATGGAGTTCTTGACATACTGTAATCGAGGGATCATAGGTTCAAACCAACAGCACGAAGAAAGAAGATGTGGTCTGATTCAGGGAAAAAACAAAACAATCAGATTTGCATTGTCGTTAATAGGATTTATCTATACCTGATGCCATGTAAGTTCCGATTTCATCTGCAGTGCTGGCCCGGGAGTGGACCACGGCTGATTCGGGTTATAGAGAGAAGCCAAGTGAAGGGCACTGTTGCCATGAGCATCCACCTGAGAGAAGATGCTCTCATACACCATCCTCTCGTTCTCCAGGAGCCTGTACACTCTGCTCTGCCGGTTCTCCGCCGCCAGCAGCACCGCGTTCTTCTTCTGGTTATCCTTATCTTCGATGGCCTTGGGGAATTTCTTGAGTATCGCTCGCACCATTTCCACGATCCCTAGCCGCGCCGCCGTCAATAATGGCGTCTCTCCTCGCACGCACGGTTCGCTGGATTGCAGATGCTGCTTTTCTTTCTTTCCAGGAAGATTCACTGCTGTTCCAACATCGGACTGATCATTTCCTAGCTCTGTAACTTCGACATTGCACATTCACTAGTTCAGATACATCAAATGAAAAGTTGCATGAAAACAAAAAATTGAAACTTAAGAGATTCTTAATTTTTGAGTTCTTTAAGCAATCCTATATATTCACAATAATAATAAGAAGAAGAAGAAGAAGAAGAAGGTTACCTTTCACCGGCTCATTAGTTGTGCTTTCCGTGATGCATGAGGAGGAAGGTGCTTCCACCGGATGAAGTTGTTGCTCTTTGGATCTGTATGTGCAAACATTCTGGAGCAGCTCTTTCAGGAGCTGTTCAGCCAACTTGTGCGTCCTCTTGTTGTGTGCTATTGAGAGCAGTCTCTCTGCGTAAAATGTCGACGTGAATTTCATCATCACGACCATCTTCCACATGAGAAAGGAATGAAATATTATTTCTGTTGTTTTCCATTAGAGTTCGAGTTTGGGATGAGAACTACCCGAATTCTGGATATCAGCCATGGGGCGTTTTCGGGTATTACAAACGACATAGTTCTCTAGTGCGTAGATCACCGAAAACATTTTGGCCTAGATTATATTGATTTCCTATCCAGCATCACCTTGAAACACAACCCTTGAGAAATTTGATCGTGTCCATTTATCAGAACTGAAATTCTCTCGAAATTGATCCAGTGAGAGCTGTCGATACTCACCGCTTACAAGGAAAAGGAAGGGCACGAACGATGTAAACATCAGAATTCGGAATAGTACGTCACAGATTGTTGTGGATGGCCGATTCGCCTTCGTTCCCTTCTTTCCATCGGTGGAATCTTCCCCGGTTTCCTTCTTAATCAGTCCTGGGAATCCTCCTAGTTTGAACATAAGCCGGAGTGTCAGTACAATGAATTTGAATTCGGGTTTACCAACAATTCTTTAATAGCCCATAATCACATGAACTCGGTTCCCGCTGTGACGTCACATAAAATGGACCAGCGACGCATATACAGTTACCTTCCAAAGACCCCTTGTTATCTGTTGCGTCTCTTGCATTGTTGCTGCCTCGACCTACAAGGTGCACACAGACAGTTATGCGGGAGTCAGATTGATTAATTAGGTGACAGATATTTGATGAGATTCCGGTGGACTTGGGCTCTGCAATTCATCAAAGCAAGGCTTTTGATCCTATATATCATCAGTTCGGCAAAGCAGAAGGAATATCAGGAGGATTATGCCGGAGTCAAACGGACCGAATATGCAGGCGAACATCTTCTTGAAGTCACAACACCAAGTCCTGTAGTTTTGTGGGTGCTTCCGGGAATTCCGGATACGCTCTATTTCCTCCAAGAATTTCCTTTCCCTGTTAGTACCCTCCAACGTGTACTTCGGGATGATCATGCCTTCCATAAGCAAGACAACCACAGGTTTCCATTACTGCTCAGCAGGCAATTAATGGTAGAAGCTGAAGATGAAGAAGAATACAAGTTCTCATTACATCTGTAGAAAATGAGATCGAAGAGGCCTAGTTGGACAACGCTGCTCTTGAATGATTGAGGCTGAAGGGCGAGCACGTGCAGAGGCGTCAGTCCCTCCTCGTTCGCAGAGTTCACGAGATCCGGGTACGATTCTACTGTTCGGATTGCAAAGCCTGTACGTAGAAGATAACCCCAAAAGTAAAAGAAATAGAGAAAAAGAATCACACGTCTGTTCGAAAACCTACTCCTAGCGAGTAATGTATCGAGTCGACGACGTTAGCCAGCCACTCACCATATAACCGGATACATATTTCCGCTTACTGATAAATCAACGGGCTGACACTGAGATACGACAGGCCAGATGACTAATGGAAAGAAAAACCTTATGGTGGGGACACAAGATCATGTTCTGTAAAAGCTTACTGTAGTCCCCTCCGCTAATGGCAGAGTGAAGAATGGTGTTGCCTGTCGAATTTCTCAGCATGCACCTGGCAACGTCTTTCTTCCCGAATATGTACTCCAGACAGAGGAATGCATCCTCATGGCCACGGTGTGCAGCAAGGAAAAGGGGTGTCTCACCTATTTTGTTTAAAATTAACGAAGAAAACTCGAAGTTAAGTCGCTGATCACAACAGATAACTGATCCAATGGTCACTGAAATGACAACGCATCCAAAAGATAGCTCATGACTTTTTAGTAATCCTATAATCGAAATGATCCATGGTCCGATATGAAATCGAGATCAGAAAAACCTTCATTATTTGTTTCGGCTATGAGGCTTTTATCTTTTGAAGCGATGCTGTGGCAAATGTCTATACTCCCGTTTGCTGCAGCCAAGTGCAGAGGCGTGCACCCCATGCAGTTCTTCATCCTCAGGATCTCCAGAAGATTGCCGTCGGGTATCCCTTTGATGATCTCCGACACATGCTCGGTCTCATCGTTGGCCGCTGCGACAGCAACGTGCAGTGCAGTGTCCTGCTTAGCACTGCCGCCGCTGGCCTTGTGATTCTCGATGATTTCTCCAGACGAGTAGGTGTAGGCTTGGACGACCTTGTCCCAGTCACCCTTCATGGCTATCTCAAAGAGCTTGTCGAGATCGATCGAGCTCTTGGCTCCTTGCTTCACCATCTTGGAGTCAGGGTGCTGGTCAGTGTATTGCCGGTGCGCCGTTAGTGGGCAGCACTGCTCAATGAGGCAAGCTTTCCCATATCCAACATATATATAACCATAGTTGTAAAAACCGGACCGGGTTAGCCAATTCGACCGAGAACCGGCCACTTACCCGGTTCTATTTCTAGAATTAACCCAATTGTAATTAAAATGCAATCAGCTCCAATTGAACCGGCCGGTTCTTGGAGGGACTAGCAAAACTCATTGAACTGACAAAAAAAAAACAATGAACTTAAAATTAAAAAAATAATATAATATAATGTACTTATATTATTTTACTAGACTTATATTTATATTTTATGTTGAACTTATTGCTAATAATGACCATATCAATTATTTTTATTATAAATTATTGTCAAATTATAGCATTATGTTAACTTATTGATAATATTATACTATTAATATTATTCATGAAAATATACCGTTCAATCTATTGAACTCCAGTATGACCCGTGAAGTAATAAACTTATGCCTTACTGGTTCCCGTAATATATGACACCAAGTANTTATTGAACTCTAGTCTGACCCGTGAAGTAATAAACCTATGACTTACTGGTTCCCGTAATATATGACACCAAGTACTTGATAAGAAGAAGGGAAAAAAAACACACACACACACACATATATATATATATATGTATATATGGTCCTGTGCAATTCAACTGCACTTGATTTGGGATAAGATTACCCCTTCTCTATGCCTATGCGTGTGCCTGTGCTGATTCCTCAAAACCGGAAGGAAAAAAAAAGTGAAGAGAAAATGGGTTTTGAAAACTAAAATTCTTGTTGGGTGATAGAGAAATTGGTAAACTTGAAGTTAGGGTGTATAAAATTTCGGTGCCCAGATCTAACAATCATATATTTCATACTTGAATACTCCAATCTAATAAGTTATTATCTCTTGCCATGGCCAATGATCTCATTTTCCAAAAACCCAAGAGTTCCTTCAGCCCCACCAATAGCCAAATATGTGGCAGTTCCTATTCCTTGTCCTTGCCGATTTACGTGCCAATTCCAAAAGCATCGCGGTGTGGGGGCCAATTATGCTCATATTTTCTTCTTTGCCCGGAAGAAAATTGCAGTCTCCCGTGAAACACGTTTCAGCTTGCAAGTAGCATTCTTGGGATCTTTTACGTCTCTAATAAAAAAAAGAGGGAGAAAAAAAAATAAAGAGAATTACTTCAAACCTATTTTTACTTAAAAGTTCAAGTTATTAAATGACGGTACACAACGNCATAAAGAGAATTACTTCAAAACTATTTTTACTTCAAAGTTCAAGTTATTAAATGACGGTACACAACGTTCTCATAAGCATATAACATTTTTTTTTATTTAATCGATATGAGATCATATATCTCAATACTTATACCATTAAACGCCTACCCTCAACAACTATCTACAAACCGAGCATTCTTCTTCTAGTCTCGGACGAGGGAGACAATTGGTCACGAGTCGGGCAATTTTCTTTCGTACTCGGGCTTATATCAACCGACCACGAGCCAGACTTTTGAACTTGGGTCGGGCGATGTGCGAGCCCACTGGCTCTAATACCATGTTAAATTCGCTGTGAGTCCATAACGAATCGAACCCGTTTCCACTTAAAAACTTGAGCTAATAAATTGCGGTACTCAATTTTCTTATAAGCTAACAACGTTTTCTTCAATTAATCGATGTGATATCGTATATCTCAATACTGACGACAAGACAAAATGGTTATTTGTTTAGGTAATATACGTTATGGTCGAGTATTTAGATAAAAAAAATATTAATACTCCGGAGAATTTGTATATTTTTATAACTCAATTGGATTCATATTCGAATAAATTAATGAAACTAATTATATATTTCTCAGAGGAGATTGGAAAAAAGGAAAGTTACTTGTTGACAGCGTGAGAAGTGAGATGGGTCTCGCGCTTCTCGTCCGTCTCCTTTGACTGATGGATGTCCTTGAGCTTGAGCTTCCCATCTACCTTGCTTTTCTTTTCTGACGCCACCCATTCCCCTTACAAGACCATAAGCACAAGAGGAAATAAAAGGGGGCGAAGTAGAGTCTCGAATTAAAAATCTCTCCACTCTTAACATCAAAACAGTAGCTGACCGAAATTTTAGGGTAAGAATCGAACGTGTAACATCATGATCATAAGATCGGGAACGACATCACCGTACCGGACCTCATTTCTCCTTTTTTTTTTCTTCTTCTTATGTATTAGCTTACTATTAATAATGCCAAGACCGAACCCGATTGGCTCCACGATTTTACTATATCATAGTTGGGTTGGTATTACATGCTGGCTGGAGGTTTCTTTCTCTTCTCCTTGCTTTATCTTTTCTTCTCAGTTAGTACAAAAAGGGTAAGGGTGCATACATAGCATCGCCTTCGAAAGTGGCAAGATGGAGGAATAAAAGCCATAGGAGAAAAATGCAGAAGCTGAAGAAACCTTCCTTTTAACATAAGTATGGGATTAGTTCCGTCAATTTGATGATACCTCTCTTAAATCCGATTACGAGGGGTTTTACTCGTCAACAGATCAGTCTATCTTGAGCTCGAATAAGTTAAGGGTTGAGCGGATTTCCGAATATTACTATTACTATGTTGATTTGTGAAGGACAATGTGCATAATCTTCACGTGCTACCCTGCTTTTGGCCCTCATTGGCCACAGGAAAGAAAAATTTGCAAAAGGCAAGTGCATGTGTCGGAACAAGTGAGTACAAAAGACCAAGATTCCCCACCCATATCCCTATCCAATTCTGGTCCATTTCCACATACGCGTTTGAGTGACTCTATTGCTACCCTAGGATTCAATTGTCACCTTGCATAGAGTTTGAGAGTTGTCGCCCGTGATAAGACCCTATCTTCAACCGCAAGTTCGCTCACTCTGTGTCCAGATGATTAACAACTGAGAATCCATTTCTAAGCGTCACCCTGATGGACTAAATGGGAATACTCGATCGGGTACAAGTGCATCCTTCTTATGAGTAATACATTTGGTAAATGCAAAATGATCTAAGCAATACTTTTCTTAGCTTTATTTCTATGTGGTGATGTGAATATGACTATTCGGATCTTATCACAATTTAACAAGATTCTCGTCACTCTTAGCATTAGATTTTATGGTAGGTTAGTGAGGATTGTCTCTCATATAAATATATATATATATATATTGTCGAGTTCAAACAAGTTTTATAAATCAACCATTTGATGCCAACCAATTAAATAGTGGTAAGATCGAGACAGGTATAAGTGAATTAAATCTTGAGGGCATGAGTGAGTGGAACTCAAAATCAAGATTTAATATCTCTTCTATTAAGTGGAATTTCGGATTCAGGTTATGAAAAATTTTACTCATCAACGAATCAATCTGTCTTGAACTTGAATTAATTAAGGGTAAAAAAAAGCATATTTCCAAGTATGATTATATAGATTTGTGAAAGAAGACAGGGGTGATCTTCACGTGCTACCCTACTTTTGGTCCTCAGTGGTCATAGAAAACAAAAATATGTAAAAGGCTAGTGAATGTGCCTGCCATTCAAGCAATACAAAAAATCAAGAATCCCCACCCTTATCCCTGTCCAATTCCGGTCCCTTTCCGCATACGTGTTTGAGTGACGTTGTTGCTAACCTATGATTCACTTATCACCTTGCATAGGGTTGGCGAGGGTCATGTCGTGTATATATATATATATATATATATATATTGCATAAGGTTGGTGAGGATCGTGTCTTATATGGTCGAGTTGAACCAGTTTTATAAATTAACTGATTGATACTAGTCAATTAAATAGTGAATTAAATCTAGATGGCATGGGTGAAGGGAATTGATAGTCATGACAGTGCAAGTCAATTTGATTCTTCTTTTATTAAGTAAGATTTTATAGTAAATTCTACTCATTAGTCTGTCCTGAACTTGAACTTCTTAAGGGTTGAGCCGATTACCGAATATTACTATATTGATCTGTGAGGGACGACATCCATGATCTTCACGTACTAACCTGCTTTTGGTCCTCATTGGCCACAGAAAAGAAAATTATGTAAAAGACAAGTGCATGTGTCAAAACAAGTAGTAGGAAAGACCAAGAATCCTCACCCTTATCTCTGTGCAATTCGGGTCCATTTCCACATACGCGTTTGAGTGACACTGTTGCGAAACTAGGACTCAGTTACCTCTTTTTGATTTGTGGGAAGTGATAATAACGTGTACTGCCATATAGGGCTGCTGCCATCTCCCCGGATTATTTCATTGAGGCAGCATATCCGATGAGGTTGAATTGACCGACCTGGGCAAGTCCACGCAGTGAATCAAACTCGGTGGCAGAGTTAATCATTTGCCTCTTATTGCGCGGTGCCCTTGGCGGTCTACTGCGGTTCACCCCAGTCTGCTGGAAATATTTGCTGATGTTTGTGAACTGTCATTTTTCTGGAAGTTATTGCAACTATTTCCTAGTACATTCTGGAAATGCGTTTAAAGAAACAGTTCGGAAAATACTTGGTTTGAGATCCATTTTCCTGAAACAGAGCTTCTATGAGAGAGAAATGCTTTGCATTTATGCGTACCAGAATTACCTTCTCACCCAATCTACGTCGATCTTACATACTGACTCAAGGTCCCTTGATTCCGGTGACATCATTCGACTCTTTTTCAGGTCAAGAAGAAAAAATGCTGCACGTGGTGCAATTGTTAATATCGCAAAGATCGCAAATAGGCCAACGATCCACATCGGTGGCCGGGGTTTTTGGCATGCCGTCCTCTCTTCTCAGTTCCGTTGTCGAGGTACTGTTTGTTTTCTTACAGCTCAAATCTTGAGCAACGTTGTGTAAAACACTTTCGGGGCTCAAGCTCCCAGGAAATACGTGGAAGGTTGCCGTGGATTTCACTTTCTGCCCAGAGAAGAATGATTCCTTATGTGAAGACTGCATTTACATGTAACTTGGTACAATATCTAAAATTTCCTTTGAAATCTTCATATGCTGTACGTTATGTGTTTTCTCTTTGTAGTTTGGCCAAGGAAATAAAAGGCAGGAATCAGTGCTCATCCCATTTGTAGCTGTACAATGAATTGTACTGCAAACGGAGAATAATCACGTATCCCATCATCGATCCATATTCACCCTTTCAGTTGCTGGTAATTTTTGTTTCACTCGAATACCGATTAGCAGTTAATGCATACACACCGGTCAAGATAGAAGAGATACTCACACAGACAGTAGCCCTCCGGATATGCAATTCAACTTTCAGACAAAGGGACCTCGTCTGCAATGTCGAGACCAACCCAATCAACAAGCGCAAAGAGGAACTCCCTGAAGCTCACATTCCCATTTCTGTCCCAGTCCATCTCTTCTGCAA
>CXYZ01012163.1:0-10796 GCA_900006705.1 Sonneratia caseolaris
AGCAAGGCATTGCCCTTGGTAGAGTGTGGCAAAGCCCATGGTCGGGTGGGGCATCACCCTTGGTAGAGTGTGGCAAAGCCCGTGGTTGGGCGGGGCATTGCCCATTGTAGAGTGAGGCACTGCCTGTGGTTGACTAATTGTTGTCACCGTGGCCGATCAAGGCATTGTCTGTGGTAGAGCATGGCACTGCCTGTGAGCGACCGAGTGCACAGCCCGTGGTTGATCAAGGCATTGTCCGTGATCGAGCAAGGGCTGTCGCCATGGTTGACCAAGGCATCGATCATGCCGGAGCAAGGCAATGCCCAGAGGGACTGAGTGCACAGCCCGTGGTCGATGAAGGGCTGCCTCCATGGTCGACCAAGCCATTGCCCATGATAGAGCAAGGCACAGCCAGTAGTTGACTGAGGGATGTCTCCGTGGTTGACCAAGCCAATGCCTGTGGTAGAGCAAGGCACAGCCTGAGGTCATCCGAGGGCTGTCTCTATAGTCAACCAAGCCACTGATCTTGGAAAAGCATTGCACAGCCTGTGTTTGGACAAGGCATCATCCATGGTTGATGTAGAGCTGTAGCTGTTGCTGATCAAGGAGTTGCCCCATGATCAACCAAGGGCTGTTGCCGTGGTCGAGCAAGGCATCACTTGTGGTAGAGCAAGGCACTGCCCAGGAGTGACCGAGTGCACAGCCTGTGGTCGATCAAGGCATTGCAGGGGATCAACCAAGTGCTATCCCGTAGTGGAATAAGGCGTCGACCCCAGTGGAGAAATGCACTGCCCTTGTGCGACTGAGCTCACAGCCCATGGTCAACGGAGGGCTGTCACCATGGTCGACCAAGCCATCCCCTAGGCTGGAGCAAGGCATCGCCAATGGTAGAGTGAGGCAAAGCTTGTGATCGACCAAGGCATCGCCCGTGGTAGAGCAAGGCATAACCCATGGTGGAGCAAGGCACAGCCAGTAGTTGACTGAGGGATGCCTCCGTGGTCGACCAAGCCAACGCTTGTGGTAGAGCAAGGCACAGCCTGCGGTCATCTGAGGGCTTTCTCTATCATCGACCAAGCCACTGATCTTGGCATAGCATTGCACAGCCTGTGGTTGGGCAAGGCATCACTTGTGGTTGACGTAGAGCTGTAGCTGTCGTCAATCCAGGAGTTGCCCCATGATTGACCAAGGGCTGTTGCTGTGGTCAAGCAAGGCATCACTCGTGATAGAGCAAGGCACTGCCAATGAGCGACCAAGTGCACAGCCCATGGTTGATCAAGGCATCACAGGTGATCAACCAAGGGCTATCGCCAAGGTGGAGCAAGGTGTCAACCGCGGTGGAGCAATGCACTGCCCTTGTGCGACCGAGCTCACAGCCCGTGGTCAATGGAGGGCTGTCTCCATGGTTGACCAGGCCATCACCTGGACTGGAGCAAGGCATTGCCCGTGGTAGAGTGAGGCATAGCTTTTGGTCAACCAAGGCATCGCCTGTGGTAGAGCAAGGCACTACCCGTGGTTGAAAAGCACTTTGGCCGTGCTCAATCAAGGCATCTCCCCATGAT
The DNA here is from genome assembly GCA_900006705.1 of Sonneratia caseolaris. NCBI lineage: Eukaryota > Viridiplantae > Streptophyta > Magnoliopsida > Myrtales > Lythraceae > Sonneratia > Sonneratia caseolaris. Next base: position 1,539 of record CXYZ01012163.1, read on the forward strand.
TGGCCAAGGGCTATCGCTGTGGTTGAGCGAGGCACCGCCCGTGGTAGAGAAAGACACTGCCCATGAGCGACCGAATGCATAGCCTGTGGTCAACCAAGGCCTGTCTGTATGGTCGACCAAGCCATTGCCATGGTAGAGCATGGCTCAGCCTGTTGTCGAGGAAGGTATCGCCTGTGGTAGAGCGAGGCACAGCCCATGGTTGACCAAGCCATGGCCCATGGTAGAGCGAGGCACAGTTCATGGTGGAGCAAGGCATTGCTCGTGGCAGAGGAAGGTACTGCCCATGGGTGACCGAGCACACTGCCCGTGGTCGACTGAGGGCTGCCTCTATGGTCATCCAAGCCATTGCCCATGGTAGAGCATGGCACAACCAGTGGTCGAGCAAGGATCGCCAAAGGTATAGCAAAGCATAGCCTGTGATTGAGTAAGGCACCACATGTGGTAGGGCATAGCACTGCCCGTGAGAAACGAAGTGCACAGCCTGTGGTCAACTGATGGCCGTCTCCATGGTCAACCAAGCCATTGCCCAAGGTAGAGCAAGGTGCAGCCCATGGTCGCGCAAGGCAAGGACCGTGGTAGAGCAATGCACAGGCCATGGTAGAGCAAGCCATCGCCAGTGGTAGAGCAAGGCACAGCCTGTGGTCAGCCAAGCAATTCCCCGTGGTAGACCAAGGCACAGCCCATGGTTGAGCATGGCATCACCTGTGGTAGAGCAAGGCATGGCCTGTCATGAAGCAAGGCATCACACGTGGTTGGGCAAGGCACTGCCCATGAGCAACTGAGCACACAGCCTGTGGTCAACCAAGGGCTATCTCCACGGTCAACCAAGCCATTGCTCACAGTAGAGTGAGCCGCACCTGTGGTCGAACATGACATTGCCCTTGGTAGTGCAAGGCACGTGGTCGAGTGAGGCATGGCCTGAGGCGGAGCTTGGCACCGCTCGTGAGCAACCAAGCACACTACCTATGGTTGACTGGGGGTTGTCTCCGATGTCGACCAAGCTATCGCTGGTGGTAGAGCAAGGCACAGCCCATGGTCGGGCAAGGCATTTCCCGTGGTAGAAACAGGTATTGCCCATGGTCAACCAAGCCATTGCCCATGGTAGAGCGAGGCACAGCCCTTGGTCAAGCAAGGCATTGTCCGTGGTGGAGGAAGGCATAGCCTGTGGTAGAACCATGCACTGCCCTAAGCAACTGAGCACAAATCCCAATGTCAAATGAGGGCTTTCTCCATGGTCAACCAAGCCATCACCCGTGGTGGAGCAAGGCATAGCCCATGGTCAAGCAATGCATCACCCATGGTAGAGCTAGGCAGACCCATGATCCAACAAGCCATGGCCTGTGGTAGAGCCAGGTACAGCCGGTGGTTAAGCAAGGCATCGCTGGTGGTAGAGCAAGGCACAACATGTGGTTGAGCAAGGTATCACCTGAGGGAGAGCTAGGCACTGCCTGTGAGTGACTGAGCACTCAGTACATGGTCAACTGAGGGCTGTCTTTGTGGTCGGCCAAGCCATCGCCTGTGGTTGAGTAAGGCACCGCCTGCGGTCAAGCAAGGCATCGCCAGTTGTTGAGCAAGTCACAGCCTGTGGTTTAGAAAGGCATTGCCTGAGGTAGAGCCAGGCACTGCCAGTGACAGACCGAGTGCACAGCCTGTGGTCGACTGAGCCATTGCCTGAGAGGTAAAGCAAGGCATAGCTCATGGTGGAGCAATGCATCATCCATGGTAGAGCAAGGCACAGCCCGTGGTCAACCAAGGCATCACCTGTGATGGGCCAAGGGACTGCCCATGGTTGACCTAGAGCTATCGCTGTTGTCAATCGAGGAGTCGCCCCTTCATTGACCAAGGGTTGTCGTGGTGTTCAAGCAAGGCATCACTCGTCTAGAGCATGGCACTGCCTATGAATAACCCAGTGCACAGCCCGTGGTCGATCAAGGCATTGCAGGGGATTGACCAAGGGCTATCACTGTGGTGGAGCAAGGTGTCACCCGTCATGGAGCAAGGCACTGCCCATGTGGGACCAAGCTCACAACCCATGGTCCATGGAGGGTTGTCTCCACGGTTGACCAGGCCATCGCTTGGGGTGGAGCAAGGCATCACCAGTGGGAGAGCAATGAATAGCCCGTGGTTGACCAAGGCATTGCCCGTGCTAGAGCATGGCTCACCCCATGGTCAAGGAAGGTAGCGCTCATGGAAGTGCAAGGTACGGCCTGCGAGTGACCGATAGAAAAGCCCATGTCCAGTCAAGGCATCGACCATGATTGACCAAGGGTTGTCGCCGGGGTGGAGCAAGGCACGGCCTGTGAGCGACTGAGTGTGCAGCCTGGGGTCAACGAAGGGCTACCTCCATGATCACCCAAGCCAATGTCTGGGGTAGAGCAAGGCACTGCCTGTGAGCGACTGAGTGTGCAGCCTGTGGTCAACGAAGGGCTATCTCCATGATCAACCAAGCCAATGTCTGTGGTAGAGCAAGGCACAGCCCGTAGTCAATGGAGGGCTGTCTCCATGGTCGACCAAGCCAACGCCCGTGGTAGAGCAAGGGACAGCCCTTGGTCAACCAAGGGCTGTCTCTGTGGCCAACAAAGCCACCGCTCTTGGCATAGCATTGCACAGCCAGTGGTCGGGCAAGGCATTGCCTGTGGTTGATGTAGAGCTGTACCTGTCATCAATCAAGGAGTCACCCCATGATCGATTGTGGGCTGTTGCCATGGTCGAGCAAGGCATCGCTTGTCATGGAGCAATGCACTGCCCTTGTGCGATGAAGCTCACAGCCCGTGGTCAATGGAGGTCTCTCTCTGGGGTGGATGTAGCCTGTGGTAGAGCAAGGCACTGCCTGTGGTCGACGAAGCATTGTGGCGGGGGTGATCAAGGGACCGCCCCATGATTGACCAAGGGCTGTTGCTGTGGGCGAGCGAGGCATAGCCTGTCATTGAGAAAGGCACTGCCCATGAGTGACCAAGTGCACAACCCATGGTTGACTGACACCTATCTATATGGTCGACCAAGCCATTGCCCGTGGTAGAGCATGGCTCAGCTTGTGGTCAAGGAAGGTATCACCCATGGTAGAGTGAGGCACTGCCTGTGGTGGAGCAAGGCATCACTCGTGGCAGAGAAGGCACTGCCCATGAGCGACCGAGCACACGGCCCATGGTTGATCAAGGGCTGCCTCCGTGGTTGACCGGGGACTATCTCCATGGTCGACCAAGCTATCGCCCGTGGTAAAGCAAGGCACAACTTGTGGTTGAACATGCCATTGCCCATGCTAGAGCAAGGCACAACCCTTGGTCGAGCAAGGCATCACCCATGGTAGGGCAATGCACAACCCACATTGCCTGTAGTAGAGCCAGGCACAGGCTGTGGTCAAGCAAGGCATGGCCTCTGGTAGAGCAAAGCACCGCTCATGGTCGAACAAGCCATTGCCCATGGTAGAGTCAGGCACAACCTGTGGTTGAGTGAGGCATTGCCCATGGTTGACCAAGGGCTGTCTCCATGGTTGTCCAAACCATCGCGCATAGTAGAGCAAGGCACTGCTTGTGGTCGAGCAAGGCATCGCCCATGATCAAGCAAGGCATTGCATGCGGTAGGGCATGGCACAGCCCATGACAGACCAAGTGCACAGCCCATGGTTGACCGATAGCTGTCTACAAGGTCGACCAAGCCATCGCCTGTGGTAGAGCAACACACAGGTCATGGTTGGCCAAGCCATCACCCGTGGTCGACGAAGGCACAGCCCGAGGATGATGATGGCATCACCTGTGGTAGAGCAAGGCATAGCTTGTCGTTGAACAAGGCATCCCATGATGTTGGGCAAGGCACTGCCCATGAGCAACCGAGTGCAAAGCCCATGGTCTACCGAGGGCTATCTCCATGGTCGACCAAGCCATCGCCCATGGTAGAGCGAGGTACACCCATGGTCGAACATGCCATTTCCCTTGGTAGTGCAAGGCACAGCCTGTGGTCATGCAAGGCATCACCATGGGGAGAGCAAGCCACAGCCTGAGCAGAGCAGGCACTGCTCATGAGCAACCGAGCGCATTGCCCATGGTTGACTGAGGGTTGTCTCTGATGTCGACCAAGCCATGGCTGGTGTTACAGCAAGGCAGAGCCTGTCATCAGGCAAGGCATTGCCCATGGTAGAGCCAGGCATAGCCCATAGTGAACCAGGCCATTGCCAGTGGTACAGTGAGGCACAGCTCGAGGTCAAGCAAGGCTTCACCTGTGGTTGAGCAAGGCTTTGCCCATGGTAGAGCCAGGCACTGCCCTAAGCAACCGAGTGCATGGCCTGTGGTCGACCGAGGGCTTTCTCTGTGGTCAACCAAGTCATCACCCATGGTGGAGCAAGGCACAGCCAGTGGTCGAGCAATGCATCACTCGTGGTAGGGCGAGGCACTGCCCATGGTTGAACAAGCCATGGCCTGTGGTTGAACAAGCCTGGCACAGCTGGTGGTCGAGCCAGGCACAGCTGGTGGTCGAGCAAGGCATCACTGGTGGTAGAGCAAGGCACAGCATGTAGTCGAGCAATGCATCACCCGAGGGAGAGCCAGGCACTGCCCGTGAGCAACTGAGAACTCAGCCCATGGTCAACCGAGGGCTGTCTTCGTGGTTGACCAAGCCATTGCCTGTGGTATAGTAAGGCACAGCCAGTGGTCGAGCAAGGCATTGCCGTTGGTTGGGCAAGGCACAGCCCATGGTTGAGCAAGGCATTGCCTGAGGTAGAGCCAGGCACTGCCAGTGAGCAACCAAGTGCACAACCCCTGCTCGACCAAGCCATTGCCCGAGGCAGAGCATGACATAGCTTGTGGTGGAGCAATGCATCGCCCATGAAAGAGCAAGGCACAGACGTGGTCAACCAAGGCATTGCCTGTGGTGGACCTAAGCACTGCACGTGGTTGATGTAGAGCTGTGGCTGTCGTTGATAAAGGAGTTGCCCCATGGTCGACCAAGGGCTGTCGCCGTGGTTGAGCAAGGCATTGCTCGTGGTAGAGCAAGGCACTACCCATGAGCAACTGAGTGCACAGCCCGTGGTCAATCAAGGCATCGCAGGTGATCGACCAAGGGCTATCACCGTGGTGGAGCAAGGAGTTGTCCGTGGTGGAGCAATGCACTGCCCTTGTGTGACTGAACTAACAGCCCATCGTCAACAGAGGGCTGTCTCCATGATTGACCAAGCCATCATCCAGGGTGGAGCAAGGCATCACCTGTGGTAGAGTGAGGCATAGCCCATGGTCGATGAAGGCATTGCCTGTGGTAGAGCAAGGCATGGCCCATGGTTGACGAAGCACTGAGGCCGTGGTTGATCAAGGCATCGCCCCATGATTGACCAAGGGCTTTCACTGTGCTCGAGAGAGGCATCGCCCATGGTAGAGAAAAGCACTGCCCATGAGTGACCATGTGCACAGCCCGTGGTCAACCGAGGGTTGTCTCTGGGATCAACCAAGCCATTGTTCATGGCAGAGCAAGGCACAACCCATGGTCGAACATGCCATTGCCCATGGTAGAGCAAGGCACAGCCCTTGGTCGAGCAGGGCATTGCCCATGGTAGGGCAACACACAACTCATGGTTGAACATGCCATTGCCTGTGGTGGAGCCAAGCACAGCCTGTGGTCGAGCAAGGCATCAACTGTGGTGGTCGAACAAGCCATTGCCTGTGGTAGAGCCAGGCACAGCCCGTGGTCAAGCAAGGCATTGCTCGTGGTCAACCAAGGGTTGTCTCCATGGTTGTCTAAGCCATCGCCTATGGTAAAGCAAGGCACAACCAGTCGTCAAGCAAGGTACCACCCGTGGTAGACCGAGGCACAGCCCGTAGTCGACCAAGCATCCGCCCATTATACAGAATGGCACAGCCCATTGTTGACCAAGGCAATGGCTGTGGTAGAGCCAGCCACAGCGCATGGTCGAGCAGGGCATCGACCATGGTAGAGCAAGGCACTGCTTGTGGTTGACCAAGTGCTGTCGCCGTGGCCTATCAAGGCATCACCCATGGTAGAGCATGGCACTGCCCATGGGCGACCGAGTGCACAACCCATGGTCAATCAAGGCATCGACCATGATCAACCAAGGGCTGCCTCCATGGTTGACCAAGGCATTGACCATGGTGGAGCAAGGCACTGGGCATGAGCGACTGAGCATGCAGCCCGCAGTCAACAGAGGGCTGTCTCCATGGTCAATCAAGCCATCGCCAGTGGTAGCGAGGCACAGCCTGTGGTCAAACATGCCTTTGTCCTTGGTAGAGCCTGGCACAGCCCATGGTCGACCAAGGCATCACCCGTGGTTGAGCAAGGGCTGTCTTCGTGGTCATCCAAGCCACCGCCCATGGTAGAGTGAGGCACAGTCTGTGGTCAAGCAAGGCATTGCCCATGGTAGGGCATGGCATATCCCATGGTTGACCAAGCCATTGCCCATGGTGCAGCAAGGTACTGCCCATTGTTGAGCAAGGCAATGCCTGCAATAGAGGCAGGCACAGTGGTGGTCAAGCAGGGCATCGCCCGTGGTAGAGCAAGGCACTGTCTGAGTTCGTTTGAGGGCTGTCTCCTTGGTTGACCAAGCGATTGCCTGTGGCAGACCAATGCATTGCCCATGGCTGACCGAGGGCTGTCTCTGTGGTCAACCAAGCCAGCGCTCTTGGCATAGCATGGCACAGCCAGTGGTTGAGCAAGGCATTGTGCATGGTTGGGCAAGGCATAGCCTGTGGTCAAACATGCCCTTGCCCTTGGAAGAGCAAGGCACAGCCTATGGTTGAGCAAGGCAGTATCCTTGGTAGAGTGACACACAACCCATGGTAGAGCAAGGTGCTGCCCGTGGTTGACCAAGCGCTGTCATTATGGCCAATCAAGGCATCACCCATGGTAGAGCATGGCTCTGCCCATGAGCAACCGAGTGCACAGCCTGTGGTCAATCAAGGCACCGACCATGATTGACCAAGGGCTGTTGCTGCAGTTGACCATGGCATTAACCATGGTGGGGCAAGGCACTGCATGTGAGCTACCAAGTGTGCACCCCATTGTTGACAGAGGGCTGTCTCCATGGTTGACCAAACCATCATCCATGGTATAGGAAGGCACGATGCGTGGTCGACTGAGGGCTATCTCTGTGGTTGACCAAGCCAATGCCCATGGTAAAGCAAGGCACAGCCCGGGGTAGTCCATGGGCTGTCTTCATGGTCGACCAAGCCATCGCCCATGGCAGACCAAGGTATTGCCCGTGGTGGACCAAGGGCTGTCTCTGTGGTTGACCAAGCCACCGCTCTTGGTATAGCATGGCACAGCCCGTGGTCGAGCAAGGCATCACCCTTGGTAGTGCAAGGCACAGCCCATGGTCGGGCAAGGCATTGCCCGATGTACTGCCAGGCACTGCACGTGAGAGACCAAGCATACAGCCCATGGTCAACCAAGCCATGGCCCAGGGTAGAGCAAGGCACTAACCGTGGTCAAGCAAGGCACAGCATGTGGTCAAGTGAGGCATCGCCCATGATAGTGTGAGGCACAGCCCATGGTCGAACTTGCCATTGCCCATGGTCGAGCAAGGCATTGCCCGTGGTGTAGCTAGGCACAGCTCAAGCTCCACCATGGAATTGCCCGAGGTTGAGTCAGGCACTACCCGTGACCTACCAAGCGCACGCCCTGTGGTCAACCAAGGGCAGTCCCCATGATCGAGGAAGCCATTGCCCATGGTAGGACAAGGCACCGCCCGTGGTCAAGGAAGGCATCACCCATGGTTGGCAAGGCACTGCCCATGGTTGAGCAAGGTATCGCCCATGGTAGAGCGATGCATACCCTGGTTGACCAAGGCACTGCCCGTGGTCAACAAAGTGCTGTTGCCATGGTCAACAAATGATTCGACCCATAATCCACCAAGGGCTGTCGCCTTGGTCGAGCAAGGCATCACCCATGATCGAGCAAGGTATCATCCATGGTGGTGCAAGGCACTGCCCTTCTGTGACTGAGTGCACAGCTCATAGTGGTCGACCAAGCCATCACCCTTGGTGGAGCAAGGCATAGCCTGTGGTAGAGCCAGTTGCAGCCTGTGGTTGAGAAGATCTCGCCAATGGTCGAGCAAGGCATTGCCTGTGGTAGTGCAATGCACTGCCTGTGAGTGACCGAGCACACAGCCCATTGTCGACCGAGGGCTGTATTGATGGTTGACCAAGCAATCACGCGGGGTAGAGCAAGGCATTGCCCATGGTTGAACCAAGTGCTGTCTCCATGGTCGATCAAGCCATCGCTATTGGTAGAGGAAGGCACAGCCAGTGGTCAAGCAAGGCATTGTCCGTGGTCAACCGAGGGCTGTCTAGGGGGTTGACCAGGCTATCACCCTTGGTTGAGCAAGGCACAGCCCGTGGTCGAGCAAGGCATCACCCCTCGTTGGGCAAGGTGCTGCTTGTGGTCGAACAGGGCATTGCCCATTGTAGAGCGAGGCACAGCCCATGGTCGTACATGCCATTGCCCATGGTAGAGTGAGGCACAGCCCATGGTCGAACATGCCATTGCCCTTGGTATAGAAAGGCTTGGCGGGTGGTCGAGCAAGTCATTGCCTGTGGTAGAGCAAGGCCAAGCCCATGGTTGAGCAAGGCATCGCCTGAGATAGAGCCAAGCACTGTTGGTGAGAGACCAAGCATACAGCCCATGGTTGTGTGAGCCATAGCCTGTGGAAGAGCAAGGCACAGCCCATGGTCAAGCAAGGCATCACCCGCGGTAGAGGAATGCACTTCCTGTGAGTGACATAGTGCACAGCCCATGGCCGATGTCTTCGTGGTCGACCAAGCCAAAGCCCGTGGTAGAGCAAGGCACAGCCCAAGGTCGAGAAGGCATTGCCCATGGTATAGTGAGTCACAGCCCATGGTTGAGCAACCTATTGCCCATGCTATAACAAGGCACAGCCTGTGGTCAAGCAAGGCAACACCCGTGGTAGAGCATGGCACAGGCCATGCTCTGGCAAGCCATTGCCCATGATACAGCAAGGCACAACCTTTGGTCAACCAAGCCATGGCCTGTGGCAGAAGCAAGGCACAGCCCGTGATTGAGGAAGGCAACGCCCGTGGTAGAACCAGGCACAACCCATGGTCAAGCAAGGCATCGCTTGTGGTAGAGCAAGGCACGGCACATGAGCAACGGAGTGCACTGCTCCTAGTCAACTGAGGGCTATCTCCAAGGTTGTCCAAGCCATTGCCTGTGGTTCAGCGACACACAGTCCCTGGTCGAGCAAGGCGTCACTTGAAGTAGAGCCAGGCACTGCCGTGGTCGAGCATGGCATTGCCTGTGGTA
>CXYZ01012182.1:0-17794 GCA_900006705.1 Sonneratia caseolaris
CATGGCTCCATGCTTGTAGATCTCCTATTCTTATTCTCATCGTGAAACATTGTCTCATCACTGTTGTGATTCTGGTACTTGGGTATCTCGTGATTGCATCAAAATCTTTATTAGACTGTAGGAGAGTTGCCGTGCATGGGCTGGTCCAGCACAAATGGACAACCCCCACAGCTATGAGCCCATCCTTGCACGGTCTCTTTAGCCCACTGATGCCATTGCCACATCGAATGAGAACCGTCACGCTTGTAAGAATTAATGTCATTATTCTCTATTTAACAATTGGTTACATTTAGGCCTTAATTGAACTACCGAATAAAAGTTTTAGGGATAAATAAACTATGAAATCAAAATTGAGCCAAAATTAATGTTTTAGGATTTAACATTCAAAAAGTCAAAATTTTAGGCCTCCCACTATGATTTTCTTGATTCAAAATTATTTGTATGCTTCACTCCCTAGAATTGTTTTCCATTCTCGCAATGGAGAGTTGCGTACCATGTTACTTAAAAGAAAGATTGTTTTTTTCTTGGTAAGGTGATGAGAGGTGCCCTATGAAGGAATTGTTCGAGTTGTTACAGCTAGAGATGTGTTGGTTAGGATCAACTCAAAATGGGCACCGGAATCGTTTGACCCGTTAAGCACAACAGGTTAGTTTAATGACGGGTTAGAGTTCAGGAAATTATGAATTAATCTGAAATCGGGTTGATTTGAATGGTGAACCATGGCCATTTTTTTTCAAATTATTTAAAATGAATAATTTTTTAAAGATAAACCGCTAAGGAATTGACTTTCGATTGTTGATTGTAGGGTTTTGGTGGTCCAGGTCGAGTCAGTCTAGTTTTACAACAACTTCCGGCTAGCTTTCATACGGTCCCGCGTCAGTTCCGGTTCAATGGCACAATTTCTTGAACTCATCTCGTAATTGACCCCCAACCAGTAAGAGCAGTTACGTGCCGGTTTTGGAACAATCCAGGCCGATTCCGAACCAAACTCGAACGTTTAAGAGAACAGGAATGAGGCTAATAATGATATTTCATTAGGTGGTGAATCCAACTCGCAGCTTGTTAATATAACCGAACTCAATAATTTTCAGCTAGTGACCATAGTTTATCAGCTTCACCGTCCTGTTGCTATAATTGAGGATGATGCTCTTCAGAATCATGTTCACACGATTTGGTCCATTATAAAAGCCAACTCTCTTGCAACTTGCGAGCATTTCACGTGCTCATCTAATGTGGCATATGGAACAAGACTGTCACGACTCACCTAACAATAAAATCAGATCGAAGAAATGGATGACATGCACATATATTTGTGAGCCCAACTAATAATGTCTTCATATTATATATAAACCAAATTACAACGTGAGTCTCTCTCTCCTCCTCCTCCTCCTTTTTTTAGCCATCAGGTCCTAAAATTTAAAATTTAAAATTTGGTTTCTTCAGTTATAAAACTCAAGTTCCGTAATTCTTACGTCTCCTAAACTTAACGGGTCATTAAATAGAGAACAATGGTGTCAATTTTTTTTGTCCGACATAGCCGCTGAATACGATGTGTGATTGCTACGTGATTATTTGAATATAAAACTAATATGAGGTGTCATTATCATGTTCAATAAATATCTACACATCAGCATGTCAAATTAACAGTAATTTACACTGTTATCCTCCATTTGACAGTGACGCTCATATTAACTTACTTTTGAATTGTGTTGTATTGTAAAATTTTTAGAATTGATTGAGTGAAATTATAAATTTAAGACAAAATGTTTAAGAGAGTCAGAGTTAGGGAAGGAAATAAAATTCAAAGGATTCCGCGCTTTTCACTCAAATAAGTTCATGATTAATTAGGAGCGATTCATCCTTTAAATAGCATGGAATCGAATTAGTCCAAATCCTTTAAATAGCAATCATGAACTTATTTGAGTGAAAATCATGGAATCGAATAGCAACGGATCTGAACGACGACAGGAGCAGATTAGGTATATACAGACAAGACATTTTCGTTTTCGCCCATCAAATTGCTTAACGGGTGCGCTTCTTTTTTTTTTTTTTATAATGATTTTTGATATGACGGAAGGAAATGGAGCCAGAAAGATTAACTGTACTTACACATACATACATACATATATATGTATCTATATATAGATTGACAGACCCAAATCCCTACCATCCCGAAGGATAAGAAAGCCCGATTCTCCTGTAATCGGTTTTGAGGTAATACCTAAAAACTCTCTCTTATAATTAATTCATCGCGTTGGGATTGAGGGGTGCGGATACTCCCATATGCTAATACCACTGGATCTTAGGATGACTGTACACTCCCATATGAAATACAACATAAGGAAGAAGTTAGTGAATACTTCCCATAAGGCAAATACCGTATAGCAAACTGACTCCTCCATTTTTGTCCATTCCCTTTTTCATATTTGGGTCAGGATAGACTACGACACAAAGCAGATGGAAGCAGAAGTTCCATTGCAGGAGATTTCAACTGACATCGAAAATCAAAATGCGGAAGTTCCATCACTGGCGATGGTCACTTCCCTGAGAGAAGAAATGAACAAGTTGGATCCTCTCACCGACGATCCCTGCATCTACAGAGTTCCCAAGCATCTCCGCGTCATAAACCCAGCAGCGTACACTCCTAAGGTAATTTAGGATATTCTTTTAAGCTAATTATTATCAGAAAATTTGCAATGATAGCATTCATGATGAATTTTATCATGGGCTTTTTGTGTCGCATTTAGTTTTTTTTGTGACTTCTTCTTACATGAAGAAATAAAAGCCATATATATATATATGTACACCATCCCACAAACAGTTGACAGCAAAGAGTACACAAGAAGAAGATTTTCCAGATACTAGAAAACAAAAAAAAAATCTGTCGTCTGCACCACTTCTTTTTTCTGTTTTTGTGGTTGAAGACTATAGCGTGCCTGGTGGAAAGAAGAGGAAAAAACGAAAAGATTGTTTGCATGCCACTAGAAAAAAGTCCAGTATGGATCAATCAATGAACCAAAATGATGGTTTTTGAGATGCTGTTTTGATTGTTAGTATTAGAATGTGGTGCGCAATTTTAGAATGTTCTGAACAATTCTAAAATAGTCTACACAATTCTAGAATGTTAACTTTCTAGAATATTCATTAGAAACTAGTATAAATATATGATATACTCCTCCATGTAATTGTAGAAGAAGAAAGAATAAGAAGAAATCAATTAACCATTTCTCTTTCTCTGATACTCATATAACTTCCACACTTCATTATTCACCTCCTCTTCCAATTAACTATATTCCCACCTTCATCTATACTCCTACCATTCCTATACACCTAAACACAAACACCAGCAGTTGGATTCAATCTCTGATCCGACTGTTATCTTCTTGGTTGAGTGTAGACATTGTAAGATGATCAATTCCAGGCAGGCTTTTTCTAATGGTTAAAAGTTTGTTGTCCCTTAAAATAAAATAAAAAAAGGTTGTTTCAATCGGCCCAATCCACCATAAAACAGGCGGATTGGAAGCCATGGAAGAGTACAAGCAAAGGTACCTGCAGCTTTTCCTGGAGAGGATCAAAATGAGCTTGGAAGACTATGCGAAGTTTGTGAAGGATAGGGAGGAACGTCTTCGAGAGTGCTATGCTGACAAGATCGATCTCCCGACTGATGAGTTCGTGAGGGTCATGATGGTTGACTCTGCTTTCATATACGAGATGTTGGTCATGATTGACTTTAAGATAGATATGGAAGATACAACCACCAGGATATTTAACAGGCCATGCTTGTTACTGAATGTGATCGAGGACCTAATGTTGCTCGAGAACCAAATCCCGCTATTCATTCTCAAGGATCTCTTCTACTTAGAAAAGGAATCTAAATCAGCTCAACAATCCACATCTTCATTTACAAGTGATGAACAATCGGAGGACACAGATGCCATTTTGTCGTTTGAAGAGGTTGAGCCCGCGGAGAAGATACAAACTGAGCCAGACAGGTCGTCATCAAACTTGGAGGATGTTTCGAAAGTGGAAGAGCAAGGAAAATCCAACATCTCATCGGACATGGATGATCGTGCCAGCATGCCCATTGCAATGCCGATTATGGCAATGATAGAACCAGGTAGCTTTATAAGCATCCCCATTTGTTCTACATATTGGCAGTCAATTAAGAATTATGCAAGAAGAAGTTTGGTTGATTTAGTTCATTGGTTGTGATAAGTAATTACTAAACTTTTCCAGCACATGCCGCAATTGGGAGGTTGACTGTCTCGATAATGTATTTGTCCTTCCAAATGTCAGAGTCCTGTGTGGATTGCATTTCTTATCCAACAAGCAGTTCCTGAAACTAACTCATATTGGCCTCTCAGGCACAAGTCTTCCACCAATAGCTGGGGCGGATCCATTCGTGGACCTTGTCTACAAATTCATTAACTGGAGGCCTGAGATCGGAACCCGTGGGTTTGACTCCAGCAAGGTTTTTTCCTATAAAGGGGTGCATCTCCTTGATTGTCTTCGGATCTGTCACCTATCTACTGATCCCGATCCCCCACCATCGGAGGAGAAAAGCACGTTCCTCTGTAGCCCGAGCAGATGCCTCCTACCTTTCTCTAGGCCAGAATCAGATCCATCTCCAAAAGCCGATGAGACTTCTCACTTGCTTTTCTCTGTACCCACAATCACAGAGCTCCACCAATCTGGGGTCACATTTGCCGAGAACACTGATAGCACCCGTCTCCTCAGCATCGAGTTTGATCGCCAGCAAGGGATCCTCAAGATCCCTCACTTCTTCATGGGTGACTCGACCGAGCCTGTATTCAGAAATCTGCTAGCGTTTGAGCAATGCCACTACGAATACGACCGACGGTTTACTGACTACTTCACTCTCTTGGACCAGCTCATCAACGACTCCAGCGACGTGGATTTGCTAGTCCAGAGCGGGGTGCTCGAAAACACATTAGGGGATCACGCGCGAGCTGCAAGTGTCATCAACAACATCACCATAGGTCTGACAGTTTCCCGAGAACGCTATTTTGATGATCTGCGCACGGCGCTGACTAAGTACTACAAGGAGCCATGGCACAAGTGGAGAGCGACACTGAGACGAGACTACTTCAATAGTCCATGGACGGTCATTTCGGTAATTGCAGCTACTATCCTCCTCGCGTTGACTATCGTACAGACGGTCTACGCTATAATCTCCAAGTAGAAGTTCAATCATATGTATCTTCTAGTACTCCACCCTACTTAAGATGGGGATCGTATGTCCAATGCATCTCGCTTACCTGTTGCAATCAATGTCCTGTTGAGTAGACAAGGAACAATTATCTTGTGTGTGACTATATGGAAATATTGTAGATGGTGAATGTGCATATGTATTTTGAATATGGACTCCTATATATTATAATTTGAGTTCAATGATGTCATAAATGATTTTATATGTGCCCAAGAAAGAGATAGCAGAATTATCTTAAGTTCTGTAGTCGGTGAAGGATAACTGTGCATGAACAATCACAAGTATATATAAAAATTGACCCGGACTCATCGAACGTAAACTTTTAAATCCCTCATTTCCAATTTTAAATTACATCTGTTTTTTTTTTTGGCTTTCTGGATACAATTTGATCGAGTCATCGTACACTAGTATCTGTGGTATACAGAGCCAATGAATGTGGACGAGTTTTGTCCTGAAAAATCATTTGAATAGTATACAGAGCCAATGAATTGCGGAGAGATTCATTTAAAAATATTATTCTCTCTTTTCATAATATGTACATATGATTTTATCCTTGAAGACATGCATGAAATCTTCTTCCACCTAGGATATACCATAATCCGCGGATCACGCCCACAAAGTGAGGAGTCTTTCCATGTTAGCTGACTTCAAGCCACTACGATTGACCAACTATTCTGTGTAATATACATTGTGGTATATCATATGTTAATTAATATTTAACAATTAATGTAATAGTTGTAATAATATCATATATTCATATAATCGTTTATATTAATGCAGTAAACCTCTATTGATTTATGCTACACCTATTACGTATGAGACTTTTTCATTGTGACAACCGTCCTCGTGCATTTTGACTGCCTTTCTTCTTGAGTAGAGGAAATGAAGATTGACTTAACGGAACCCTAGATATATCCATAGATGTAGAATATTGGTTGACCGTGGATATTCGGGATAACGCAGCAAGATAGAAGTCCAGAGGAAGTGTACCCTTATGTATATATATGCAGATAGACACGGACCATTTGTGAATATGAAGTGTGGTGAAACAAAAAGGAATTGAGAAGGGCAAACTTCTTGCCGTGTCCGAGGAAGGATAAAAATTATTAGCTCCAGTGAATAGGATATGCGTAAAACATAAAAGTGTTGGTAGTAAGTATTTCACAATTCAGTGAGTTTTTTTTTTTTCAGAGCACATAGTTTGTTTATAAAAATGACATAAGAGAGCGGATTTTTATCATTCTCATAATTATCGTATTTATTTTTAATTATATCGATATGATTAGGTCTTTCTCACCAAAAAACTGTAAGTTAAGACCGTTTAAAACTTTATACCTCCTTCCATTTTCATTTTCTTCCCCAGTGATACTTCCCTGGTGCAGATTTCGATAGACATGGAAAAGGTAAACGCAGAAGTTCCATTGCCGACGACGATGGTCACTTCCTTGGAGCAAGAAAGGAGCCAGTTGTCCCGCCTCACTCATGATCATTGCATCTACAGAGCTGCCCATCAGCCCCGCGTTAAAAACCCAGCTGCACACACTCTTAAGGTAACTAATTTCTTTATTCTAACTACTCTAATATTTCAAATCATGCTGGATGTGGCACGTGAATTAATCTGTGCGTTCTGGCAGATCTCAATAACACACACAATAGTGCTTTGCAATTGTCGACTGTGTTGAAATCAGAGAGCGTCTTGCATCAAGGTAGAAACTCGAAAATCTGACAGTATGAGAATGAAATTGATGAGTAAGGAGATTTTGAACACGATCTTCATATCAAAGTATATTTATTGTATTCATGATATCTCATCCAAATCATATTAGGATATTTTTCAACACCAATTCAACGAGGCCATCTCCCCCAGAAGGTGATCTGGGAGATGTATTTGATGTGGTAGTCGGTCGGACGAAGGTATACTTTGTCATTTACTGCTTGTATAAAGTAACTATGCAGGCTCACGAAGTGTGGAATTAGTTAAATGGTGGCAAGCGCATATGTGATGTTCTCCAGCCTTACTCCGACATCACTTAAACTCGTAATTACGCCGCTCTCTTGACAGCTTACCATTCGATATAAATAAATTTTGGGAAAAAATGGAATAATCTCAAGATCGTACGGCAAACTGACAGCTCCTTTTTTTGCCTTCAATTGACTGAGAGGCTAATTGTGTTGCCTTTTACATTCACGAAAACAAAGTCAAACTGAATTTTTCCTCCTCTTCTTCCTCTATCCCACCATCTAGCATCCAAGCGAAGGTATGTCATCCTAAGCCTGAGCCGAAGAAGTCCAGGGAAAAATTTATAGGTTTTTGTACTGATTGGACACAAAATTTTTAGTTTATATTAATTGAAATATTTACAATTTTTTTTATCATTAATGCAATTAACACTAACGACTTTATCTTGATATTATCAAGATTTATTTCTTTTCCAAAATCTCATCTATCATTTATGCGATCAACCCAGCCACATTAAGAAACTTTTGGTTTCCTTTATACCAATCGAGCAGTGCCGTTAATTAAATGGGCAACTTTTGCTTCACCGATTACTTTTTAGACCTGTCAATATTTAGCAAGGCCCGAAAGCACAGCCCAAAAATTTGAGCCAGGCCGAGGTTTATGGGCCAACTAATGTCCAAAATTTTTTATATTAGTTCGAAAGTACAAAAACTATTTTTCTAAAACAAGTGTTATAAATTAACTATATAAAAATAATTATATTTTCATAGTTTCTTAAAATTAAACATTAAAATTGGATTAATTGGTCAATTATGATATGTAAACATTTGGCTCCAAGTCCAAATTATTTATAAATTTTTAAAACAATTATTTTGTTATTTTGGGTCTAGCCAAGCAGCTCGAAGCATGAAGTACTCATGTACAGGCTGGCGATTTCAGGCTGACTTGGTCCAGCCTGAATTGCCATGTCTACTTCTTTTCCTGGACCAGCTGACCAATGAACCAAGGGGTGTAGGTTTGCTAGTCCAAAGTGGTGTCATTGGGAACAAAATAGGGGACAGCATGCAAGCGACAACATCAACTAGGGTCTGATTATGATTCCTGTACCCTATTATGGGGATTTGCGCAAGGAGGTTACTAAGTACTATAAGGTGCCATGGCACAAGTGGAAAGCCGTACTCAGGCAGGATTACTTTAACAGTTCGTGGGCGGGCATTTCTATTATTACAGCTGTCATCCTCCTCATGCTCACTGTCATGCATAATAGCAGATGAGCTGGCATGATTGATATGATTCCTCAATCACCTCCTTAACTGTTATAATTATGTACCACAATTGTACTATCAATACTTGCTATGTATAGCTGAAGACTTACCTTTGACATTTAGGGATTTGCTTTCGTCAATCGCCTACTTACTAGGTCATTCGAGTGTCTCTCTCTGTATCAGTTTCTTCTTGGTACACTTACAAACTACACCTTTCTTCGTGTCCCAAGCTGTCATTGTTTTCCTTTATCTTTGTCCATATAATGCTCATAAACTGCAGTTTTGTTCTCGTTCCTGCATCTTCTTAGGATATCCATCTGATTATCATGACTACCACCGCTTTGATCCTCCTACCGATCTACCTTTATCCGTCATACTGTCATGTTCAATGAATCTCATTTTTAGTATGCACCGAGGACATCTGATCCAATTCAATGCAACGACTCTTCTTTGGCATCTTCGACGGCTCCCTCTGACTCAACCCCACCTCCCTTCCTTCAGCTATAGTCGTCCCCTCATCATTGTCTCCCGGGCAGCGTACTCCTATCGAGGTCCGGATGATGATGCTCATCTTGTGTCCGGTACTAATGATGAGCCTAGAGTTCCTGGTATTTTTGGTACTAATAATGTTGCAGCTAGCCAACAAACACATCGGATGACTACGTAATCACAAGATGGCTCCTTACCACCTCGACAGTTTACTATCTCAAGGCATCCTTTTGCCTTTGTTATCTCCTCGAGTGTGCAGGACCCAAAGTTCTTTGCTAGGGCACCAAAAGACACCCGTTGGCAAGATGCTATGCGCGAGGAGCATCAGGCCTTAGTTGTCAACAATATGTGGGAGCTTGTTCCACCTTCGCTCGATCACAATATTATTGGTTACAAATGGCTGTACAAGATCAAGCAGAAACCTCATGGTTTAGTGGATCATTTTAAGGCACAGCTGGTGGCCCATGCGTTTTCTCAACGGGAGGATCTGGACTATGATGATACGTTTAGTCCCATTATAAAGCCCATCACCATCCGTCTCATTTTGTCTATTGACATTTCCTCGTGATGGCCCATTCGGAAGTTGGATGTGAAAAATACTTTCCACCGGGTATCTAAGCGGAGAGGTTTACATGTCTTAGCCCCCGGGACCTATTGGCTCGTTTCGGCCTACTTGCGCGAGTAAACTTCATCGCTCTTGTATTGTCCTAAGCATGCTCCAAGAGCTTGGTTTCTTTGTCTCAACACCTTTCTTCTTCAATTGGGATTTATTGGCAATGTAGTAGACTCGTCCCTCTTTGTTCTGAGTGTTCTCCTATGTCTCAAAAACATACTTTGCAATTATCGATTACGTTGGATTGAGAATGTTTTGTAATAAGGCAGAAAACTCAAAAATCAAATAGTATGATAAAGAACTGACAGTGAAGGAGATCTGAACATGGTTTCTCACATCAGAGTATTTCTTGTTTTCTTGAGATATCATCCAAATCAAATTAGAATATTTTTCAACCCCAATTCAAAGAGACAATCTCCCTTGAAGATGTTTTGGGAGATTCTGGTGAGCTTGATGTATTAACTCGTCACTCAAATGTACAGTTTATCATTTACTGCTGTATAAGTTAGTTATGCGGTCTCATGAAGTATTGAAAAGGAAAATGCACAGGTTCCATTTCTGACGATGGTCACTTTCCTGCGAGAGGGAATGATGCCTCTGTCTCCTCTCACCCCTAATCACTGCATCTACAGAGTTCCCAAGCAGCTACACATTCAAAACCCAGCTGCGCACACGCCTAAGGTGATTAAATTTCTTCTAATTACTTTAAAATCATTATTATTGACATCATGTTTAGTGTTGTATTCATTAGAGGTTACCATTAGGATTTAGTGTTGAATAGTTTTCCGTCGTAACAATTTCGAGGTCTCTGGAAAAGATATATAACTGCAAAATTAGCTCGGAAGACTAAGCAAATTTTGTGAAGGATAGAGAAGGAAGGCTCCGTGAGTGCTATGCAGACACCATTGATCTCACAAGCAGCGAGACCATTGATCTCACAAGAGAAGTTCAACATAGGATTAACCATATGCGTGTTCTACTCCAACCTAGGATGGGATCCTATGTCCAATGCATTTGTACATTACCTATTTGTAACCAATGTCCTACTAGTCAAGATGTGACAAATGGATAAGGAACAATATCATATGCTTGACTATACAAATTCTAAATGTGCTTATAATTGTAGGTTATTGTTGCTCTTAAGACCACGGCTGACATACTACTATTCAAATGAAAAATGTATATATATATAATATTGGTGAATGTGTTTGTGTATTGTCCATATTGACTTGAATGAGATAATACGCGTGAATGGCTATTACTGGGTATTTATTATAGAATTTGAGTTTCAAGGTTCAAAAACATGAGTTTGTTAATGACAAAAAAATAAATTCATCTGCTTAATCACTAAGGGAAATCCATCTCGCTGCACTTCTAGCTGGGACAGAAACCATGTTATCGTTGCACGGAAATCTCGGGAATATGTCCGTGATAGTGGAATTGTAACAGATAACCTTGGAGATAGCTCACTAGCAGGTGGGGAATCTTGTCGACAGCATGGTAGTCGTTCTCTGGAAGGCAAGTCCTCAAAATCTACTCTGACAACAGCTGAGGGCATGCTGTAGAATGCCGTGGCACCGTCTGAAACAACCTCGGATCATTTCTTCACAGCAGCGATTCTTAAAATAACATAAAATAGGGTACTCTTTGTGAGTAGGTGCAATAATCTAAGAGATAGTAAACTCAACGTTGAGAAAAACAACAATGGGGAAAAAAAATGGTACTGCATACGCAACAAAAAAAAGAAAGGTAAATGTAAAAAAGACAACCGATTGAAAGAGCGATGATTGATGTTGATTACGGAGAAAAACAGAGAAAAGTAGTTGGGGCTTCTTCTTTTTCCAAGTCCAGTTGGCATTATTTGACAATTCAAACCACGTACTTTTCAATGTCACGTGCCTCACAGTTCCCCGATATTGTGGACAATAATTGATATGTAGGGCATGCCATCAATGGAGGAGCAACACTGACCATAAAAAACTCATCCACCTCACTCAGGAAACAAATATACAATATGGTTTAGTATGTCTTCTAATTAATGAAGAAAATTTATTATTATAATAATTTTGTTTCTCTCAACTCAACATAAATCTCAATTACTCGGAATAACCGGTTGCTGAATATCAAATATAGTTAATAGAAAAAGAGAAACAACACTGATAAATGACCAAAAGGCAATGGGGAAACATCAGAAAATATACACTCTCGCTGCGGCAGTAGTGGTCGTCGAGGAAAGCAAGATTCCCTTTCCGACGTCTGAGGAGTACTGGAGATTCATCTGCTGATTCAGGTACCAAACTTCTCCAAAGGTTTTGATTCTCGTTTTGGATTCCAACTATGAGATTCCTTTGGATATATTCTTGAAACTGTGGTCTCTGTCTCTGCAAGATAAGATTACGTAACAAAGGCAGCAGCAGACAAGTGCTAAAAGGTCCCCCTTTTACCATTTTTTTAATATTTCTTTCTCCTTTACTTCCCTCTTTGCTTGGAGCGCCAACCTTTGATTTGTGGATCTTGTGACCTTGCCTACTGCTGAATTCTTTCCTCAGCCTCTCCCTTTTCATTTCTTGATGCAATTCAGTCGGCGAGGATTCAATATATACATATAGCAAATTACTGAGTCAAATCTCTGTGTTCTCGGAGAACTCAAAAAACATTCAAGAGTGCTTCGCAATCATCAAACGTGTTGAATTGAGAATGTCATGCATTGAGGCAAAAACTCGACAACCCAGTATGGTATGAGGAAGAAATCAACGGTAGTGAAGGAGATCTGAACATCATTTTAACATCAGAGTATTTTCTTTCTTTCTTGTTTCTTCCCTTGAGATCTCATCCAAGTTAAACTAGGATACAAATCAAAGATGGAATCTCCGTTCAAGATATTTTACAGAGATTCTGGAATATTTAATGTATTAATTTGGTCGGACAGGCCTTTTGTGTTGCATTGAGTTTTTTTTTTATTTGTGGGAAACGAAAATAACTTGCAAGTTGGTTTTCGTACTCTTTTCAACTAAAAAGAGGCGAAGAAACTTAGAGTATATCTTCATGCAAAAAAGCTGTTTATATAAAGGAGTACGCAGGAAGTAGATTTTTCAGACAGACATTAAAAAACCATATAAATTCTTTGTCGTCAGGATCATTTTTCCTTTTTGTTTTTGTGACCGAAGAATGAAGATTGAAGCGTTCCTTGTGGAAAGAAAAGGACAGAAGCAAAGATTGTTACATGCCACTAGAAAAAAATCCAGTATGGAATTGGTATAAACATTGAACAAAAATGATGGTTCCAGCCCTCTCATTTGAGTTGTTTTGATTGTTGGAATTAGTTTTGAGATGTTTTGGTTGTTGGATTTAGTCTCTGATCTGACCATTATCTTCCTGGTTGAGTTTATACATCGTACGATGATCAATTCCAGGCAGGCTTTTTCTAACGGTTCATAGTGAGTTGTCCCTTAAAATAAAAAGGTTGTTTCAATTGGCCCAATCCACCATAAAAGAGAAGGATTGGAAGCCATGGAAGAGTACAAGCAAAGGTACATGCAACTTTTCCTGGAGAAGGTGAAAATGAGCTTGGAAGACTATGCGAAGTTTGTGAAGGATAGGGAGAAAAGTCTCAATGAGTGCTATGCGGACAAGTTCGATCTCAAGAATGATGAGTTCGTGAAGATCAAGATGGTTGACTCTGCTTTCTTATACGAGATGTTGGTCATGATTGGCTTTAAGATGGATAAGAATGATACAAGCACCAGGATATTTAACAATCCATGCCTGTTACTGAATGTGATCGATGACCTAATGTTGCTCAAGAACCAAATCCCGCTATTCATTCTCGAGGATCTCTTCAACTTAGACAAGGAACCTAAATCAGCTCCAAGACCAAAATCTCCAATTAGAAGTGATGATATCGAGAATTTAGATGTCATTTTCCCATGGGAAGAGGTTGACCCCACAGAGAAGATACAAACAGAACCAGACATGTCATCATCAAACTTGGAGGGTGCTTCGAAAGTGGAAGAACAAAGAAAACCCGACATCTCATCGGACTTGGTTAGTTGTATCAGCATGCTCCCACCACCTAATTTGGTCAAGCCGCAAAAGAGCATAATGATCCAACCAGGTAGCTCATCAAACTTGGAGCATGTTTCAAAAGTGAAAGAATAAGGAAGTTCTGACATCTCATCGGACTTGGTCAGTTGTGTCAGCATGCCACAAAAGAGGATAATGACCCAACCAGGTAGCTCATCAAACTTAGAGCATGTTTCAAAAGTGGAAGAACAAGGATGATCTGACATCTCATCGGACTTGGATGATCGTGCCAATGTGGTCCCGCCACTTAGTTTCGTCAAGCCACACATGAGGATAATGATGGAACCAGGTAGCTTTAGAAGCATTCCTTTGTGTTGTACATATTGACAGTCAATTAACAACTATGTAAGAAGAAGTTAGGCTGATTTAGTTCTTTGGTGCTGATATATAAACACCATAGTACGGCAGTAATTAATTAACTTTTCCAGCACATGTTGAAATTGGGAGGATGACTGTCTCTATAATGTATTTGTCCTTCCCAACGTCAGAGTCTTTGGTGGATTACATTTCTAGTCCAACAAGCAGTTCCTGAAACTGATTCATATTTGCCTCTCAGCCACAGTTATTCCTAGAGGCCCACCGCCAGAAGCTAGGGCGGATTCGTTCATGGACCTTGTCTGCAAATTCATTAACTGGAGGCCTGAGATCAGAACCCGTGGGTTTGACTCCAGCAAGGTTTGTTCCTCTGAGGCAGTGCATCTCCTTGACTGTCTTCGGATATGCCACCTATCTACCGATCCCCCACCATCAGAGGACAAAACCATGTTCCTCAGTATCCTGATAAGCGGATGCCTCCGACCATTTTCTAAGCTAGAATCTGATCCACCACTGGAAGCCGATGAGACTTCTCACTTGCTTTTCTCTGTACCCACAATCACGGAGCTCCACCAATCTGGATTCACATTTACCGAGAACACTAATAGCACCCGTCTCCTTGACATCAAGTTCAATCACCAGCGAGGACTCCTCAATATCCCTCACTTCTTCATGGGTGACTCGACCGAGACTGTATTCAGAAATTTGCTAGCGTTTGAGCAGTGCCACTATGAGGATGACTGGCTGCTCACCGACTACTTCGCTCTCTTGGGCCAGCTCATCGATGACCCGAGCGACGTGGATATGCTAGTCTGGAGCGGGGTGCTTGAGAACACATTAGGGGACAACACGCGAGCTGCAAGTGTCATCAACAACATCACCTTAGGTTTGACAGTTTCCCGAGAACGCCATTTTGATGATCTGCGCACGAAGTTGACTAAGTACTTTAAGAGACCATGAAACAACGGGAGACCGACACTGAGGCAAGACTACTTCAACAATCCATGGGCGGTCATTTCCGTAATTGCAGCTACTATCCTCCTTGCACTGACTATCGTACAGACGGTCTACGCTATATAATCTCCAAGTAGAAGTTCAATCATACGTATGTTCTAGTACTCCACCCTATTTAAGATGGGGATCATATGTGCAATACATCTCGCTTACGTGTGCAATCGATGTCCTGGTCAGTAGATAAGGAGCATTTATCTTATGTGTAACTGCGGAAATATTGTAGATGGTGAATGTGCTTATGTATTTTTCATATGGACTTGTATTTATTACAATTTGAGTTCAAGAGTATTCGATTAAATGATCTCATGATAACTTAATCAGGTGTAACATGTGATCATCATAAAATTTTATCATTGGTGATAGTTAACCACAGTACAACATCAATGTGAATTACATTGAAAATATGAGTTATGTATCTTAATCAAGGTGTTACCTCATAATAACTTTATAAAACATATTTCATACTATAATTCTTATTCAATATATATATATACATATATTGAAGATTTGATATTATCAGGAAAATATATGTTGAATATCCTAATATAAAATCTCCAATAATATAAATGTCGTAAAATTATTGTGTTTTCTAATTAATGCAAGTAGAAAGAGATTACATGTGAATCATAGTGCGCATGTGAGAATCAATTCAGTGGGAGCATAGATTAGTGACAACAAGGTCATATCCCCATATTTATGACAAAGTTATACTAATAGTTCTAAAATTGCTCGAATTTTTAGATTTAAATCATAAAATTGTTCTAAAATTCTCGTTGTTCTTAACCGTTAAATTACATTAATATAAACATGACATAATATAATAACGTTTCTAGTGACTGTATTTTATCACATGATATGATAAATGGCAATTTAATTATAAGTATAAAATAAATGTTAGTTATTGAAGTAATTTGTCATGATTATTAGCAAGTAGTTAATACATTAAATTCATTGATCCTTTCTGACAATATGAACGTGAAATGGGTTGATTCGATTATATTTTCTCGTGGGCTGCTCTCCAGATATTTTGAATATTACGTAATGTGTATGGCATTTTATCCATTCATGAGGAGCAACACTAACCATTAAACTCATCGGTTTTAGGAAGTGAGCTGGTCTAACATCACTTTGGTATTTAATCGCTTATTAATGAAGGAACATTTAATATTAAAAAGTTTTTATTAACCCATATTTTTTAACTTCTAGACATGGAAGGCTACAAGCCAGTTGTCTCCTCTCACCCCTATCATTGCATCCACAGAGTTCCACAGCAACTCCGCGTTAAAAACCACTGCGTGCACTCCTGAGGTAGTTAATTAATTTATTCTAATTACTTTAATATTTGAAATCAAGCTGCATGTGGTATAGTGTTTGGCTCGGTTAATCAATAATTCAGCGATTCTAGTGCAATCGAGATAAAATCAAATAAGAAAATGCAACAAATAAAGAAAATGCCACACCAAGTATTTTTACGTGGAAAACCCTGATATGAGGAAAACTACGCGACTGAGTTCTTAATCAATTTTCCACCATTCAATGGAGAATACAACCATCCTTTACCAAGGGAACACCTTTAGATTAATCACAACTCAAGAGATACTTCTCTTGGATTAGTTGAGTTCGCTACCCATGTAAGCGATTCATAAATGTCACAAAAATGGCACTTACAGGGCTCCAAATCTGATCAATCATTGCACCAATCTTCCGATTGTTACACGAAATCCTTATTTCTTCTTTTTATATTTCTTTCATTGTCAATTAACCTTAAGGAGATTAACTTACCTGGCCGTAAAAGTATTAATTAGAACCCAATTGATGACATCTGGTCCGAGCATATTGTTGGAGTTTATTGTGGGGCTTCCCTGTTAAATTAAGTTTTCCACGAAATACTTCCTGTCTCCAGTAAACTTATAACTTCAAATTTTACTTTCGCGTATGCTTTTAGCTTAAGAAAGATGCAGAAAACTAGGAGCATATCATCTGGCAACAGTAAATAAAAGCTATAGCATCCCCATAAACTGTTTTGTCTCGGTGTAAACAACAATATTAGATGATCAATCACAGGCTTATTCTGGAAATTCATAGTATGTTATCCCATGGAATAATAGATAGTTTTGATCGAACCAATCCACCATAAAAGAAAAGTTTTGGAAGCCATAGAAGAGTACAAGCTGATGCACTTGCAGTTTTTCCTAGACAGAGTCAACATTGGCTTGAAAGAGTACGCTGATTTTGTGAAAGATAGGAAGGCATGACTCTGTCTGTGCTACTCGGACACGATTGATCTCACCAGTAATGACTCCGTGAAGGTCATGACAATCGACTCTGCTTTTGTATATCAGATGTTGGTCAGGATTTGCTCTAGAGCAGAAGAGAGCTGGAGGATTTTTAACAGGCCGTTCTTGCTGATGAACGTTATGGAGGATCTCTTCAACTTAGATAAGAAAGCTAAATCTGCTCCACGACCAACATCATCAATCAGAGGTGGTGATATGGAAAATCACTCAGACCTCAATTTGCTTTCTGACTGGGGAATAGATGCGTCCAGAAGAGGGATGGGACAAAAAGAACCGCGCTCGTATCCATCAGACTTAGAGGATGCTTCAAAGCTGGAAGAACATAGAAAACTCAACATCTGCAAGTCCAAATTTTATTTAAAATATTTTAAAACAATTATTTTGCTGATTTTGGGTCGGTCCAGCAGCCCAAAGCACAAAATAATCATGTTTAAGCCGGCAATCTCGGGCCAAATCAGGCTGACCCGAATTGCCAAGCATAGTTTTAAAAACCGGACCGGGCCGGCCGGTTCGACCGGTTTGACCGGG
>CXYZ01012182.1:50957-64578 GCA_900006705.1 Sonneratia caseolaris
CCTAGAAAATTAAGGGAATAATATATACAAGAATATATCAAAATACATATTTATGAGAAAAAATCTAGGTTGAGAGATAGAGGAAGAGAGAGAGAGTATGAGAGCGAGATAGAGTGTGTGAGAGAGAGTGTGTGCGCGAGAGAGAAAGAGAGAGAAAAAGAAATAAATAGTAGATTTTATTATGGGTACACGTGAAAATTTATATATTTAAAATATGAAATTACGTCATTAGAGAGTATCACGTAAATCATTCAGTTATAAAAAATTAACGGCGCTAGTAAAAAATTAACGGAATGTGTTAAAATATAGCATATTTGAAAGAAAATATATCACAAAATTATATTTTAAAAATTTTGTATCAAAGTATTACATTAGTAAAACGTTTTGTACCAACTATATAATTTATCAGTGTAATATATTTGAAAGAAAATATATCTAAGAGTTATATTTTAAAATTTTTGTACTAAAATATTATGTTAGCAAAATATTTTGTATTAACAGTATAATTTACCAATCAATTCCATATAATAATTTAATGTGTGCTGCTGCATACACATTGGTTATATCCACATATCAATGATAAAGAAGGGACGTACATCAAACATTTCAGTTGGTCATTGAGATTAGAGAAAAATATCTAACCATCTAAACTATGAGTTCGGCGCACCTTTCTTACCCTTGAATGAGCATTTATATAATTATGCTATTGAATTATGGTATAAAGTTAAATTATAAAAAAATTAGTTTTTTGAATTATAATTTAAAATTATTCAAGAAACTTTTTCAACAGCTCTTTAGTATCAATATCCTAAGGTAACATCAATCCCACTGCATCAAATAAAAAAAGTATTAATTATTGTAACTATAACTAATTATATTAATTTTATAGATTTTTTTTCAGATAACTTGTTGAATCATTTTTTTCACGTGCCAAAAAATTACCCGATATTATGGACATTAATTGATGTGTCGGGCATGCTATCAATGGAGGAGCAACACCGACCACAAGTCTCATCCACCTCTTGTTTTTTTTTTTTTTGGTAAAAAGCATAGTTTATAAAATCGGATCGGATTAGACCAAGAATCAATCAAGGAATGGATTTATAGATCGGACCGGGGTTTAATGGGTCGAATCGTATATTTAATAAAATATTATTACAAATAAATTGATATAATATAAGTATTATATTAATCTCAATAAATATAAATTTAGTAAAATAAGATAAGTGTAATATAATATGTTTAATATGAGAAATTTTTTCCTTTCTTTTTTTTCTTCTTCTTTTTTTCTTGAGATCTCATCCAAGTCAAATTTGGTCCTGCTATGTTTAATGTATTAATTTGGTCGGAGGACGACGACTGTATGCTCTCACTAAGTGTACCTCCATGTGGAAGTAGTTATAAAGGCTCATCAAATTAAGTGTGAAATTGATTAAATGGTGACATCAACTCTTATGTGGTGTTTCCAACACATACCCTGATGCCGTTGAAACTTGGAATGATCTTATACTCTCAAGTACGTATTAAATCTAAGGAAAAACTTAATTAGTGAATACATCAAAAGACAAACGTCATTTAGCAAACTAACTCCTTTTTGTCAATTTCCTTCTCCATTTTGGGATAGGATATACTACAAAAGAAATAGATGGAATCAAAAGTTCCATTGCTGGAGATTTCAATTGACATCGAAAATCAACATGCGGGAGTTCCATCGCTGGCTATAGTAAATTCCCTCAAAGAAGAAATGAACAAGTTTGATCGTCTCGCTGACAGTCCCTGCATCTACAGAGTTCCCACGCATCTCCGCGTTATAAAGCCAAAAACATACACTCCTAAGGTAATTTAAGTTATTCTTTTAAGCTAATTATTATCAGAAAATTTTCAGAGATTGCTATCATGATGAATGAGGTACTCATTTGAATTTTGTTACGGGCTTTTTGTGTTGCCTTAAGTTTTTTGTGACTTATCGCTATATTTCTAAGGACCTGTCATCAGATATAACTAGGAAGTCGCTTTTCGTGCTCATTTCAACTAAAAGGAGGTGAAGAAACTCAAAGTATATCTCCATGCATGGAGAAATAATAGCTATATATATATATATATACCATCCCATAAATAGTTGACAGAAGGGACTACGCAAGAAGTAGATTTTCGAGGCACAAGAAAACCAGAAAATTCTGTCGTCTGCACCATTTCTTTTTTATGTTTTTGAGGTTGAAGATTGTAGCATGCCTGGTGGAAAGAAAAGGAAAGAACGAAAAGATTGTTGCACGCCACTAGAAAAATGTCCAGTATGGATCAATCAATGAACCAAAACGATGGCTTTTGAGATGCTGTTTTGATTGTTGGATTCAATCTCTGATCTGACCGTTATCTTCTTGGTTGAGTGTAGACATTATAAGATGATCAATTCCAGGCAGGCTTTTTCTAATGGTTAATGGTTTGTTGTCCCTTAAAATACAAAAAAAAGGTTGTCTCAATCGGCCCAATCCACCATAAAACAAAAGGATTGAAGGCCATGGAAGAGTACAAGCAAAGGTACCTGCAGCGTTTCCTGGAGAGGATCGAAATGAGCCTGGAAGACTATACGAAGTTTGTGATGGCAAACGAGAGAAGGCTCCGAGCGTGCTATGCAGACAAGATTCATCTCACGAGCGATGAGTTCGTGAAGATCATGATGGTTGACTCTGCTTTCGTATACGAGATGTTGGTCATGATTGAATTAAAGATAGATAAGAAAGATACAAGCACCAAGATATTCAACATGCCATGCTTGTTACTGAATGTGATCGAGGACCTAATGTTGCTCGAGAACCAAATCCCACTATTCATTCTCCAGGATCTCTTCAACTTAGATATGGAAGCTCAATCAGCTCAACAATCAAAGTCTTCAATTACAAGTGCTCGACAACCGGAGGACTTAGATGCCATTTCGTCGTCAGAAGAGGTTGACCCCACAGAGAAGATACAGACGGTATCAGGTAGGTCGTCATCAAACGTGGAGGATGCTCCGAAAGTGGGAAAACAAGGAAAATCCTACATCTCTGCAGACTTGGTCAGTCATGTCAGTATGCTCGGGAAAGAGGGGCTGGCAGTGGAACCAGGTAGCTTTATAAGCATCCCATGTGGTCTACGTCTTGACACTCAACTAAGAATTACGTCAGAATAAGTTTGGTTGATTTAGTTCTTCGGTGGTGATGTATAACACTATAGTACGGCAGTAACCAATTAACTTTTCCAGCACATGTTGAAATTCGTAGGATGACTGTCTGGATAATGTATTTGTCCTTCTCCAGGTCAAAGTCTTTCATGGATTGCATTTCTAGTTCAACAGCCAGTTCCTGAAACTGATTCATATTTGCCTCATAGGCTCTAGTAGTTTCAGGAGCAGAGGTATCCTTGGAGGCTGTCGTCCACTAAATGCTGGGGCGGATTCGTCAGACAATTGGCCGTCAGAAGAGGTTCACCCCGCAGTGAAAGTGAAGATGCAAATGGAACCAGATAGATCGTTATCAAAGTTGGAGGATGTTTTGAAAGTGGAAGAACACGGACAATCCAACGTCTCGTCGGACATGGATCATCGTGCCAACAGGAAAGAGAAGGCAATGATGAAACCAGGTAGCTTTATAAGCATCCCCAGTTGTTCTACCTATTGACAGTCAATTAAGAATTATGCAAGAAGTTTGGTTGATTTAGTTCATTGGTTGTGATAAACACTATAGTACGGCAATAATTAATTAAATTTTCCAGCACATGTTGAAATTGGGAGAATGATTGTCTCCATAATGTATTTGTCTTTCCCAACATCAGAGTCTTTTGTGGATTGCATTTCTAGTCCAGCAAGCAGATCCTGAAACTGATTCGTATTTGCCTCCCAGGCAGAGGAGGCAGAGGTATTTCTATAGTCCCTCGTCCAATAGAACTTGAGGGGGATTCATTCATGGACCTTGTCTGCAAATTCATTAACTGGAGGCCCGAGATCGGAGTCCGTGAGTTTGACTCCAGCAAGGTTTGTTCCTCCAAGGTGGTACATCTACTTGATTGTCTTCGGATATGTCACTTATCTGCCGGATGCCTCCAACCATTTTCTAAGCCAGAATCCAATCCACCACCTGAAGCCGATGAGACTTCTCACTTGCTTGTCTCTGTACCCACAATCACGGAGCTCCACCAATCTGGAGTCACATTTGCGAAGAGAACCGGTAGCACCTGTCTCCTAGACATCGAGTTCAATTGCCAGCGAGGGATCCTCGAGATCCCTCACCTTTTCTTGGGTGACTCGACTGAGGCTGTATTCAGAAATCTGCTAGCGTTTGAGCAGTGCCACTATGAGGATGACCGACGGTTCACCGACTACTTCACTCTCTTGGACCAGCTCATCGATGACCCCAGCGACGTGGATTTGCTAGTCCGGAGCGGGGTGCTCGAGAACACATTAGGGGACCAGAAACGAGCTGCACGGGTCATCAACGACATAACCCTAGGTCTGACGGTTTCCCGACAGCGCCATTTTGATAATCTTCGCACGGCGCTGACTAAGTACTACAAGGAGCCATGGCACAAGTGGAAAGCAACACTGAAGCAAAAGCACTGCTACAGTCCATGGGCGGTCATTTCGATAATTGCTGCTGTTATCCTCCTTGCGCTGACTATCGTGCAGACGGTCTATGCTATAATCTCCAAGTAGAAGTTCAATCATATGTATGTTCTACTACTCCACCCTATTTAAGATGGGGATCGTGTGTCCAATGCATCTTGCTTACCTGTTGCAATTGATGTCCTAGTCAGTAGAAAAGGAACATTTACCTTGTGTACGATATGCAAATATCGTTGATACCGAATGTGTTTATCTATTTTCCGTATGAACTCCTATATATTATAATTTGAATTCAGGGTTCAAATAAATGATTTCATGATAACTCAATTAGGTGTAACATGTGATCATCATAAAAATTTATCATTGCTAATTGTTAAGCACACAGTAGTACAACATCAAAGTGAATTATATTGAAAATATGAGTTATGTATCTTAATCGAGGTATTATCTCATAATAACTTTGTGAAGCATATTTTATACTATAATTCTTATTCAACATAGATATATAAGTATCCTAAAGTTAATGTGCTTTCTAATTAATGTAAAGAGAAAGAGATTACATATGAACCACAGAGCCTATGCTAAAATCAATTTAGTGGGAACATGGATCAATGACAAGAACGTCATATCTCCATATTTACGACAAAAAATAATATACTGATAATTCTAAAATTATCATATATTTTGGATTTAAATCTTAAAATATTCAAAATAACTTTTCAATTCTAAAAGTTTTATCTCTATAATAATTAGATCACGCTAATTTAGATATGATATGATACAAGAAATTTTCTAGTAATTATGTTTTATAAGGTGAGATGAGAAATGCCAATTTAATTCTCCACAACACGATCTTAGGATGCTCTTCATACATCATCTTAATATAAAATGGCGCTCCATGTCCAATCTTGGATCACATCTCGCACCATTACAGTGGAAAGAAAATGCAATTCCATCATTTAAAATATCTATAATAATTGTAAACACCAACTCTTCTGCAAACAGATCACATGGTCACGTAAGATTAGTGGTAAAAATCTCCCGGATTAGCTGGCAAAATTATTAATTAATTATTTACGGGTAAAAAAATAAAAAAAAGATTGAGAGTTTGCGAGAGAGATGTCTTCTCCTATGTTCTTACATTCATCTTTTAGATTTGGTTGTGTGGATGGAGGACTAGATTATGTGCCTCGTCTTTTGTTTGAATCTTGTTGAATAATAAAATTTATATGGGAAGATATCTATCTTTTTAATAGTTGATGTATTTATCAAGATCTATTAAAACTTTTATTATAAGATTGTTTAAACCAAAAAAATTAGGTAATTTTTTTTAGTTATAAAAAATCAGCCCTAAATTCTCGAGCAGACAACTAACAGTAAGACGGGACTCCTAACTACCCTATTCTTTTACATTATGTTT
Organism: Sonneratia caseolaris; assembly: GCA_900006705.1. Lineage (NCBI taxonomy): Eukaryota > Viridiplantae > Streptophyta > Magnoliopsida > Myrtales > Lythraceae > Sonneratia > Sonneratia caseolaris. The sequence continues at coordinate 56,975 of CXYZ01012182.1, forward strand.
TTTCACAAGCATCTATGAATGTTATATTTGTTCATATCAATTGTCAGCTAGATACCATCATAGTTATATTGATACGTTTAAATTTTTCTTTAAATATTCATGTTCACTCCTTCCAACTTTTCATCTTACTCAATGTTTACCCAACCTCCTTGTTTGCTCTATGATTATTTTATGAATAAGGAATCGAATAATTCTGAACTTGAAAGGACAAGTTTTTCATGATCTAAGAAAGTTATTATTATTATTATTGTCATTTCTCGGGTTTGGAAAACCGATCTAAAAGAACCCAAAGCTATAACAATTCGCATTTAAAAACAAAAACCATCAAAACCCACCATTCAAACCACTAATTTGTGTGACCGGCTAATATCTTAACATTAGGTGCANTTGTGTGACCGGCTAATATCTTAACATTAGGTGCAACACGCAAGTAAGTATATAACGATTGAAAGGACAAGTATTCTTATATATTTATGGGTCATGAATGTCTCCTATTGGCACATATATACATATATTCTCTCTATTTCTGCAGGCCAGGAAGGAAAATAAACTTCAAAGGACGGGCGGGCAGCCTGTTCGAATAAGGACAAGAACTGATTAGGTATATGTAATAAAAATATTGATCGAAAGGGCAGTCCTTTCCTGTATATGATTGCTCCCAAAAAAACAAAAAAAAATTGCTGAGCAGACTTGGTTGACGAATCTTCATGTCTTAGATGTTTGGGGCTGTGACCTTTGCTCATTGTACTCACTCTCTTGTAAATTATTTTGGTTCATTGAAAAACAACAATTACAGAAAGAAAAGGAAGGAAGGAAAGAAAAAAATCACTGTAATGATGAAATCAATATAAATGAATCAATGGATAATTAGTTTTCGTGACAAAAAGAATAACAGTAAAGCAATGGAAAACACAACCATAATTCACAATTAAGGGAATTAAAGTAAAAAAAAAACTTAAGTAAGGTGAAAATGTCAAGATCTGTGACAGATTGTCTTGTTTCACCGAGATTATCATAATGTGCGGATCATGCCCCCAATATATGTAAGGTACGTATCATACATTAATTAATACTTAATATAATTATATATATTCATAGCCGCTACGGATGCAATGTGCCCCTATCGATTTGTTACATGTACTACGTGATACACCAATTATATATAAAGGTTTTTCCTCTGTGCGGGGCACATGACCGAACCTTAGATATATCTATAAATGTAAAATAATGACCGTGGAGCTTTCGGGAGAACGCAGCCAGAAAGAAGTTGAGAGGAAGTGTACCCTTACTCCTCATCTATATAAATGGACAGATAGGCATGGACCATTTGTCAATAGAAGGTGTGGTGAAACAAAGAGGAATTGAGAAGGGCAAACCTCTCGCCGCCTCCAAAGAAGGAAGAAAAAAAAAGGCCTCATTCTGGAGTGATCAATTTCCAGGTAATATCTGAACTAACTGCCTTTTGTAGGAGCATATTTGGGGCATGACAAGAAATATACTGTGAGAATTATAATCTAATTCATGTGTACGTAATTTTTATGCTATATTAACAAACAATTTTGTTCTAAACTCCTTAATATGTGAAGTTCTAACAAGTGATAAAAATGCAAGTTCCAATTACAAGGTAAACCAAATAAAAACTAAAATTTCTTGTTGTTTCAGATTACGCCCTGTTCTATTTTCAATTTTGGACTGTGGACCAAACCATCCCTGAAAATATGGAATATTTCAACAGCAAGAAGTAATTTGAATGACATTTAGCCAAGTAACGACTCTTTTCTTTGAGAAATTTCTAAATGATCTTACATCATCATGTGTTTTATGAAGAAATACCAATAAGAATATGATATATATATATATATATATATGAGATTGAGTGTCGATCATCCTCATGTAATACTTGTTGCTAATTGCATTAACATGATTAATTCTCTCACACCGGTGTAAATGAAAGTTAGACCGTTTAAGATCTTCTCCATTATCTTTTCTTCCCCAGTGATACTTGCCACAAACAGATGGGAGAAGTGATAACCAAGGGGGAAATAGAAGAGAAGAGCAATAAAAATGCGCATATTTCAATATATATGGAAGAGGAAAAGGCAGAAGTTCCATGGCTGATGACGATGGTCACTTCCTTGGAACGAGATATGAGCAAGCTGTCTCCTCTCACCTCTGATCACTGCATCTACAGGGTTCCCCAGCAGCTTCTCGTTAAAAACCCAGCCGCATACACTCCTAAGGTAACTAATTTATTTATTCTAACTACTTTAATATTTGAAATCATGCTGAATGTGGTACAGCTAGAGTTTCTTATGGGGATTCACTGTTAAATAAGGTTCTCCATGAAATAATGTCTCCGGAAAAGACGAAACTTCAAAAATTGCTTTCGCGTGCATTTTACTTAAAAAAAAAGGTGCAGANATAATGTCTCCGGAAAAGACGAAACTTCAAAATTTGCTTTCGCGTGCATTTTACTTAAAAAAAAGGTGCACATAACATTAGATGATCATCAGGCAAGAGTAAATAAAAGCTATAGCATCCCCATAAACTGTTTTGTCTCGGTCTAGATACCATTAGATGATCAATCACAGGCTTGTTGATCTGACAATCCATAGTATGTTATCCCATGGAATAATAGATTGTTTCAATCGGACCAATCCACTATAAACGAAAAGGTTTGGAAGCCATGGAAGAGTACAAGTTGAGGTACTTGCAGCTTTTCCTAAACAGAGTCAATATTAGCACGAAAGAGTATGCTGATATTGTGAAGGGTAAGGAGAAAAGACTCCATCAGTGCTATGCGGACCTGGTAGAACTCAAGAGCAAAGAGTTTGTCAAGATCATGATGGTTGATTCTGCTTTCGTATATGAGATGTTGGTCAGGGTCTCCGGTAAGGTAGACGATTGCTGCAGGATCTTTAACAGGCCATTCTTGGTAATGAATGTGATCGAAGACCTAATGCTGCTCGAGAACCAAATCCCATTATTCATTCTCGAGGAACTCTTCAACTTGGATAAGAAAGCTAAATCTGCTTCACAGCCAAAGTCATCAATCAGAAGTGATGATATGGAAAACTTGGACGTCAATTTGCTTTCCCACCGGGGAGTAGATGCTTCCAGAAGAGGGGAGGGACAAAAGGATTCAGGCCTGTCGTCACTGGACTTGGAGGATGCTTCAAAGCTGGAAGAACGTAGAAAACCCGACATCTCATTGAACTTGGACAAACAGTACAAGCCCCACTGTTGTGCAAGTATTCTCCGGCGACAAAGTCAACGGCACAAGTTGAACTCGAAGCCAGTTATCAAACCAGGTGACTTCCTAAGAGTCCCTTTGTCCACGTTATCCATATGGACTTTCAATTAAGAAATGTGTGGGAACAAGTTGGATTCCTTTTTTTTTTTTTTAAGTCGCGATATACGTAAACGTAGGCAACAAATTGAACGCAATCTCTTACCGAAAAGGAAAAAAAGATAGCAATCATAACCAAATTAAATTTCTCGTGCTATGCATATGATATATGGACTTAGGGGAACAATCTTGGATATTTGAGAATTCTATAATCCTGGACAAGATTATTTTACTCTTAGATTTAGATTAAACACAAGTTAAAGCTCGAGCAAGTTAGCCCCATCGTTTTATTTAAGGGAACTTCCGTAATACTTGTCTATATGATGGATCAAAGGTAATGAATCTTAAAATATATGAGAAAAGTGGTTCGATACAATGATATTTTTTTCAACCTCACAATTAAGAGGTTATATGTTCAATTACCATTGTAACATTTCTCGTATCCCTTTATTGTTTCCCAACTTTTCCTATCTCATTTTAGATTATGAACTTTCGATGTAATCGAAAAAAAATAATTAATCTTATAATCGTATAGCAGTAATTAACATTTTTGCACATCTCAAAATTGGGAGGAGGATTACATTGATAACCCATTCGTCCTTCCCATGGGTCGAGTTTTGTGTCAATTCGTTTTTATGATCCAAAAAACAGTCCCTGAGACTTCTTCATTTTTGCCTCTCAACCACTGCTTTTCCGACTCTCCCTCCACCAGAAGCTGAGGTGGAATCGTTCATGGGGCTCGTCTGCAGATTTGTCAGCAGAGGGCTACGCATCGGAGCAGGTTGGGTCAACTTCTACAAGGCTTGTCCCACCAAAGCAGTGCATCTCCTCGACTGTCTCCAGAGAGGTTTCCTTTGCCAATTATCTAATCGCCTACCATCAGATGGCAATACCGCGCGTAGCGTTTCTGTGCCAGCTTCCCCTGGACATCCTCGAAGTTGTAGATGCCTATCCATTGCTGGAGAGTGGTATTCCCCGGCATCAGAGCGTACAAATGTCAAACATGTCCCCCATTGCCTCTGGGGATGCGTCCGACCACGTTCTACGCCGGTTCCACCTCGGGAAGACAACTGGGATTTCAACCGCCTTGTCCTTGTACCCACCATCACGAAGCTCCACCGATCTGGAGTCAGATTTTCCATGAATACCGAGGCCAGCCATCTCCTTGACATCAAGTTCGACCCCCAGCAAGGGCTCCTCAAGATCCCTCACCTCCTCATGGGTGACTCAACTGAGACCCTATTTAGAAACCTGCTAGCATTCGAGCAGTGCCATTATAAGGGGACATCTTTTTTCGCTGACTACTTCATGCTCCTAGATCAGCTCATCAACGAACCAAGCGACATAGATTTGCTAGTGCAGAGCGGGGTCCTTAAGAACACATTAGGGGACAGCACGCGGGCAGCAAGCATAATGAACAACATAGCCCAAGGTCTGAGGATGTCCGATGCACACTACTACGACAGCCTATGTAGGGACCTTATTCGGTACTGTAAGATGCCATGGCACAAGTGGAAAGCAACACTTCGGCAAGACTACTTCAACAATCCATGGGCGGTCATTTCTGTGATTGCAGCCGTCATTCTTCTCGTGCTCACCATCACACAGACGGTATATGCTATAATCTCTAAATAAAAGTTCAATGCATGATGAATGGTACTTATAAAAGTGATATTATCTTTATGAACTAGGAAGTGAACTATTTATAAATAAGATTGTATCAGTTAATATCGTTGGAATTTCTATAATGTTCCATTATATTTGTTTCCTAGTATAAATGTTTCCATACTCCGACAAACAATCCAGTTGTACTATGTAGCAACATGAGTTGATTATCCTAATAAATTCCGTGACGTTGACATACATCTAATTAAATTCATCCTTGTCAGTATCTCTAATACCCTTATCTTTATCTTAAACGGAGTATGCTCTACTCAGCCATTGGGTGGAGAAGGTATTTTTTGTAGCAGTATCTTTGGCAATACTATGTTAAACGTTATATAAGATACTTTCTCCTTACGGTGGGAAGGTAATGCCTACAACGTGCTTGTTGTAACTCTCCCGTGGGTAAATGATCACACAGACATCACAGGATCAATTTGCATGTGCTTGAGTTATATCAATTTTAAATGTGTTTACAATTGTGGTTTACTGGTGCTCTTAAGATCACGATTGACATCATAATTATGTGATCGGAAATTTTGTTGATGGTAAATGTGTTGGCATATTGTCCATATTGGCTCCAACAGTACGGGAATGAATGACAATTACCGGCCGAGGATTACAATTTGAGTTTCTCGGTTAATGTCATGATCTCTTTTAATGGGACTAAACGATTTTTTTAAAATTTTGTTTGTATAAACTAATTGATACCTAAAAGCTATCAGGCTATAACTGATCTAGTTTGATTCAGATAAGTCCAATTAGGGGGTAAAACTCCCCAAACATAATTTTTTTTCAATTTACAACAATTGAACCCAGGACCTTGTTTGAAAAGAAGATATATCGAATCATATCAATCAACTTATTTTAATTCATGGGACCAGACAAATTACATGACCTAACACGCTATTATCATAAAGGCTTGCTTTAGCCATAGTAGAGATAACAGATGGAATATTGTTGTGATCTGTCATAGGGTCATGAGAGAATCAGTCGGTTGGTTTGGGTTAAACCTAAGCTGAAATGCGGATGGAATATTGCAGAAAACAGATCGGAGACATGAGACTGGTTCTCGGTTGAATCAGTCTAATTGCATGCCCGGTGTGAAACGACTTTTATAAAAAGAGAGAGAAAAAAGAAAAAAGAAGCACAAAGCAACCTCAGAGATAGCTCGCCGGTGGTAGATCATTTGAACAACAGCTTGGTTAGTGCCTGTGGGCCTAATGGCATATGTTACACACAGCAGCCTCAAAACAAAGACTCGATAATACAAAATGGAAAATGGCACTCTTAGGATCATGTTCATGCATTTGCGACAAAGCAGTGGGAAGAAAGTAAATTCAATACCATCATAAATCTGTATAATTAAGAAGTCAGCTATAATTATGACTCTAGGGATTTAACATTGATCAACTGACTGATCATCGGACCCACTGCGATAGCTGACGCTCAATATAAAAATTCGTCCTAATAGTTTAAATCTAGAATCAGGTAAGTAGTTTTGCAGGCACGAAATATATATGTGGGCGTTGATTATACGTTATCTATTCTACACCTCGTGATCGGAAAATAGAATCTTTCTAATAATACATTAATAAATTGAATATTTTCAAAATATAATCTATAGTTTAATAATAATAATAATAATAATAATAACATCACATTCACATAATAAAGCTCTCATTTCTTTTTTTAACAAACATGAGATATATATATATATATATACATATTTTTTGCAAATAACAAAATTTCTAATGTGCTGGAGGTTTCAATAGATATTGAGAAGGAAAATGCAGAAGTTTCATTGAAGGCGATGGTTACTTCCCTGAGAGAAGGATTGAATAAGCTGTCTCCTCTCACCCCCCAATCACTACATCTATAGAGTTCCCAAGCAGCTTCGCGTTAAAAACCCAGCTGCATACACTCCTTAGGTGATCAAATTATTCCATTTTTATACATGTTATTATAAAAAAAATTCAAATAATATTTGCATTCCGATCATTATTATTGAAATTATGTTTCATTGAGTTTTCTATGATACATCCTTATAATTTCTAAGTCACCAGAAAAAAAAAATAGATAAAATTGAAAGTTGACCATTGCATACTTTTCAATTCGAAGCATATGATCAAAGCATGAAGTAAAACCTATACCATCCCCATAAAAAGTTGATAATAAAGAGGTACCCACGAAAGGTTTCGTCTGTCAATAGATTTTCCAGTACAAATCTAGAAACAATTTGTCATCTGCACCATTTTTTGTGAGTAAAATCATAGGGTTTGAGTGGAACAAGTCCAATGCGAATGAATTGGTGAACCAAAATGATGGTTTGAGCCAACTCATTTGGGATGTTGTTGTTGGCTAAGCATTTATTTGATTATGAATGAAAAATTGTTCTCATACAATGATTCTGCGGATTCATTGAAATATTTTTAATGCTTGAATTCATTGAATCATTTTAATACTCGAATTCCTTGAATCATTCACAACACTCGAAATCGTTGAATCATTCTTAATTATGAATCAGCCATTAATAGTCGATTAATGGTAAGTCACATTTATTCTAACAATTAAGAGCTATTTATGAATGATT
>CXYZ01012186.1:0-24146 GCA_900006705.1 Sonneratia caseolaris
CTCCACCACGGGCGATGCCTTGCTCCACCACCGGTAGTGTTGTTAAAAGTGTGGTCTGGGCCGGTTCAAAATGGGCCTTGAACCATTTAACCCGGTTACGGTTTGGCTTGTTTTCTTAACGAGTCAGTTTGGTTACGGGTCAATGTTTAGGCAAATATGAATTGGCTCGAAACCATTTATAACAAGCCAGTTAACGGTCTAGGTTGGTTTGGCTTGTGAACCATCCATCTTTTCAATTTTTTTAAAAATTATTTTAAATGAATATTGTTTAAAATTTTTTAATTTTAAATTTACTCGACAAAATCCAACCATTGATTTGCAAGATTTATTGTGGTCTGGGACGGTCTGTAATGGTTTTCAGAAGTTCTGAGCTAGTTACGGATCTAGGCCAGTTTCTAAGTGGTTCCAAGCTGGTTCAACAGGGTAACAGTCCGAGCCAGTTATAGTTTAATGGGTACATATTTTTGAACCAGCCCATAACTACCCCCAACCCAATAAGAACGGTTATGGGCCAGGTTATCTAGGCCAGTTCCAGGTTTGGATGGTCCGGTTCCAATTCGGTTATGGGCCAGCCCGACCCATTTAACATCTTTAACCATGGGAAATGGCTTGGATGACCACAGAGATATACCTCAGTCGATCAGGAGCTGTGCACTTAGTTGCTTGACCATAGGCTATGCCTGCCTCTACCACAGGCAATGCCTTGCTGGATCATGAGTTATGCCTTGGTCTACCACAAGCAATGGCTTGGTCCACCAAAGGTTGTGCCTTGCTCTACCATGGGCTGTGCCTTGTTGTACCTTGGGCAGCAGCTTGCTCGACCATGGGTAGTGCTTTGCTCTACCATGTACAATGCCTTCTCGACCATGGGTTGTGCCTTGCTCTGCCATGGTCAATGGCTTGGTCAACCACGAAGACATACCACGGGCAGTGCCTTGCTCAACCACGGGCGATGCCCTGCTCTACCACGGGCTGTGCCTGACTCTACCACAGCCATTGCCATGGCCGACCACAGGCAGTCCCTTCCTATACCATGGACAATGGCTTGCTCGACCACGAGCTGTGCCTCCCTCTACCATGTGCGATGCCTTCCTCGACCACTGGCTGTGTCATGCTCTACCACATGCGATGGCTTGGACGACCACAGAGACAGCACTTGGTTGACCAGGAGTTGTTCACTCAATTGCTCAAGGGTTGTGCCTTGCTCTACTACATGCAATGCCTTGCTCGACAACAAGCTGTGCTTGCCTCTACCCCGGGTGATGCCTTGCTCGATCATGGGTTGTACCTTGGTCTACCATGAGCAATGGCTTGGTCCACCAAATGTTGTGCCTTGCTTGACCATGGGCCGTGCCATGTTGCACCAGGGGTAGCAGTTTGCTAGACCACGGGCAATGCCTTGCTCTACCAGAGGTGATGGTTTTGTCGACCACGGACTGTGCTGTCTGTTGCTAGTGGCTAGTGCCTGACTCTACCTCAGGCAATGCCTTGCTCGACCATGGCCCGTTCCATGTTGCACCGGGGGTAGCAGTTTGCTCGACCACGGGCTGTGACTTGGTCTACTATGGGCAATGGCTTCTTTGACCATGGGCTATGCCTCACCCTATCACAGGTGATGCCTTGCTTGACCACGGGCTGTGCCTTGCTATGCCACCGGCAATGGCTTGGTAGACCATGGAGCAGCCCTTGGTCGACCACGGACTGTGCTGTCTGTTGCTTGTGGCTAGTGCCTGACTCTACCTCAGGCAATGCCCTGCTCGACCACGGGCTGTCCCTTTCTCTACCACAGGCGATGCCCCACTCGACCACAGGCTGTGCCCTACTCTACCAAGGGAAATGGCTTGTTCAACCACGGGCTATGCCTCGCTCTACCATGGGCTATGCATTGCTTGACCATGGGCAGTGCCTTGCTCTACCATGGGCGATGGCTTGGTTGACCATGGGCTGTGTGCTCAATCATTCATGGGTTTTGCCTGTCTCTATCTCAGGTGATGCCATGCTTGACCATGGACTGTGCCTAGGTCCACCACGGGCGACACCTTGCTCCACTATGGGCTGTGCCTTGCTCTACCATGGGCAATGGCTTGGTTGACCATGGACCCAACCCTCGATCGACCACGAGCTGTGAACATGATCACTCACAAGCCGTGCCATGCTCTATCACAGGCTCGACCATGGGCTATGCCTTGCTCTACCACGAGCAATGGCTTGCTCAACTATGGCATGTGCCTTGCACTACCACAAGCGTTGTGTTGCTCGACCATGGGAGATGCCTTGCTTGACCACAGGCTATGTGTTAGACCCTTGAGCTCTTGACTCGAAGAATGTGTCCCACAAGCCGTACCTTGGGGTAGTGGTAGTGCATAGCATGCACTCAAGGATGCGTGGGCAGTCATGTGCGAGGTGTTGGGATAAATTGCAAGTCCATGAGCGGGCAAGTATGGAGATGATCACACAAGCGTGCGTGGAGGCACCAGTGAAGGGGATGATCGATCAAGGCTCGACAATTTGTTGAGGGATTAGATTGTGGCCATGGAGTGTCACTGTTCACAAGTAGGCGAATGCGCGTATGGGCAGTGAGGATGTCCATGAGCAAGACACGATGCAATGCTCAAGGATGCTCGATGAATGAGATGTGACCGAGCAACGACACTCTAGGAGTGCGCACTACTCGATAGGCACGACGGACGCTAAGGGAATTCTCAACCCTTAGCCGCTGGTGAGTTGACTACTTGTGAAGATCGGATAAGTCCTCGACCACACTCGAGCACCGTTGGATGTAGCAATCCTGATCGGACAGATGTGATGGTAGGAGGCGATTATGGACGTGAGCCCCAGAGGAGAGTGGATCGGATCAACAATGCTGAGTTAGCGCCAAGTTGTCCGTACCTGGTCAAGCAAGCAATCGGGGAAAGATTCTCCTGGGATATGGCAAATCAATCTGTTATGGAAACAATCTTGGAGATTGCATATCAATGGCCGAGATTGAACAGATCGAGATCTGATGGAGAGAATCAAGGGATTCAGATATATTAGTTGCCATATCGGGTTTGCCAGGCTCCTCTATATAAAGGGGGTCAGTCTCATTCTTAGAGACAACCAAGAAACCAAGAATTCTCATAGGAGAGACACAGAGAGCTAGAGACTCCAAGAGAGTGGAAGTCAAGTCAGAGCAAGCAGTCCAGTGTTCTTGAGAGAAGGAACAAGACAGGTGGGGAGTGCAAGTAGTGAGAGACTGTGAGGCATATACTCGTGGGATTGCGTGTAAGTGTTCTGATCTAGGTTGGGTTTTTCATGTACTTGTAATACATGTGAATACGAGTTATGTTTTCCCAATTGTGTTCTTGGATTCCTTTGTGTTGCTTTTGTGGTTTAGTGATCATTCGACCTTGACAGTACGCGTGGTGTGTGTGTGGCTGGTCGACATACGAAGTGTCGACGCCTAGCGAGGTGCGGAACAATTTGTGACCCGCATTGGCCCTGTGACACTATGCCTTGCTCTATCACAGGAAATGGCTTGCTCGACTATAGCCTATGCCATGCTCTGCCATAGGCATTGCCTTGCTCGACCATGGGCTGTGCCTTGCTTTACCCTAGGCAATGACAATTGGTTGACCACAAGATGTGCCTCACTCTACCATGGGCGATGCCTTCTTGACCTTGGGATGTGCCTTGCTCTACCATGGGCGATGGCTTGCTCGACCACGGAGATAGCCCTCAGTCGGCCACAAGCTATGCACTCAGTCGCTCATGTGCAGTGCCTTGCTCTACCATGAGCAATGTCTTGCTCAATCACAGGCTATGCCTGGCTCTACCACAGGAGAAGACTTGCTGCACCACAGGCTGTGCATTGCCCTACCACAGGCAATGCCTTGCTCGACCCCAAGGTATGCCTTGCGCTACCACAGGTGATGGCTCGGTCAATCACAGGCTGTACGCACAGTCTCACATGGGCAGTGACTGGCTGTCGCAACACCAAGGGCTGTGGCATGTTCGACCACAGGTTGTGCCTGACTCTATGACAGGCAGCTCCGCCTTTCCCAACAATGGGCAATGCATTGCTCAACCACGAGCTGTGCCTTGCACTACCAAGAGTGTTGACATGGTCAACCACGGAGACAACCCTCAGTCAACCTCTGGCGATGCCTTGCTTGACCACGGGCTGTGCCTTGCCTATCCATGGGCATTGCCTTGGTCTACCAAGGGCGAAGGCAAATGTTGACCATGAAGACAGCCCTTGGTCAACCATGGGCTGTGCCTCACTCTCCCACAGGTGATGGCTTGGTCGTCCATAGAGGCAGCCCTGGGTCGACCACGGGCTGTGCACTCGGTCACTCACGGGTAGTGCCTTGCTCTAGCACGGTCAACGCCTAGGTCAACCATGGCAACAGTGCTTGTTCCATCATTGGACGATGTCTAGATTGATCACGGTGACAACACTTGGTTGACTACCGGTAGTGCCTTGCTGTACCATGGGTCATGCCCCGCTCAACCACAGTGTGTGCCTGGGTCTACCACTGGCATTGCCATGCTCAACCACGGCCTGTCCCTTGCTGTACCATGGGCAATGGCTTGGTCAACCATGGGTTGTGCCACACTCTACCACGGGTTATGCCTTGCTCTACCATGGGGGATGGCTTCGAAGACCATAGAGACAGCCCTCGGTCGACCACGGGCCATGCCTTGCTCGACCACGAGTTGTGCCAGGCTTTACCATGGGCAATGACTTGTTCAACCATGAGCAGTGCCTTGCTCTACCACGGGCAATGCCTTGTTTGATAATGGGCTGTGCCTTGCCCAACCACAGTCTATGCCTTCTTGCTCAACCACAGGCTGTGCCTTGCTTTACCATGGAGACAGCCCTCGGTCAACCACGGGCTGAGTGCTCAGTCGCTCACGGGTGATGCCTTGCTGTACCACAGACAATGCCTTGCTCCACCACAGACTGTGCCTTGCTTTACCATGGAGACAGCCGTTGGTCAGCCATGAGCCGTGCCTTGCTCTACCATGAGCCATGCCTTGCTTGACCACAGGTAGTGCCTTGCCCTACCCTAGGTGATGCCTTGCTCAACCATGCGCTGTGCCTCTCTCTTCCACAAGCAATGCCTCGCTCGACCATGGGCTGTGCCTTGGTCTACCATGGGCACTGGCTTGGTCAACCATGGAGACAGCCCTCGGCCACCCATGGGCTGTGTGCTCGGTCGCTCACGGGTAGTGCGTTGCTCTACCACAAACAATGCCTTGCTCCACCCCTGGGTGTGCCTTGCTCTACCACGGGCCATGGCTTGGTTGACCCTAGGCTGTGCGTTGCTCTACCATAAGCAATACGTTGCTTGACCATGAGCTGTGCCTTGCCCTAGCATGAGCGATGGCTTGGCTGACCATGGAGACAGGCCATGGTTGACCATGGACTGTGCACTTGGTCACTCATGGGCAGTGCCTTGCTCTACCATGGGCGATGCCTTGCTCCACCACAATTTGTGCCTCGCTCTCCCACAGGTGGTGCCTTGCTCCACTACGGGCAATGGCTTGGTCCACCACGGAGAGAGCCCTTGGTCGACCATGGGCTGTGTGCTCAGTCGCACAAGGGCAGTGCCTTGCTTGACCATGGGTGATGCTTTCATTGACCACAGGCTGTGCACTCGGTCGCTCACGGGCAGTGCCTTGCTCAACCATGGTGACAACCCTTGGTCGACGCATTGATCGACCACTGCAACAGCTCTTGGTCCACCATGGGCAATGCCTTGCCCAACCACAGGCTGTGCCTCGTTCTACCACGGGTGATGGTGTGGTCGACCACAGAGACAGCCCTTGGTTGACTATGGGCTGTGTGCTTGGTAGCTCACGGGCAGGCCTTGGCTCTTCCTTGGGCGATGCCTTGCTTGACCGAGGGCTATGCCTTGCTCTACCATGGGTGAGGCTTTAGTCGACCATGGGCTGTGTCTTGCTCTACCAAGGGCAATGGAATGTTCAACCATGGGCTGTGCCTTGTTCTACCATGGGCGATGGCTTGGTTGAGCATGGAGACAGGCCTTGGTCGACCACGAGCTGTGCTCTTGGTCTCTCACGGGCTGTGCCTATCTCTACGTTGGGTGATGCCTTGCTCTATGACAGGCAATGCCATGCTCAACCATGGGCTGTGCCCAGCACTACTATAGGTGATGCTGTGGTCGACCACGGGCTGTGCCATGCTCTACCATGGGCTGTGCCTCGCTCTACCACAGGCAAGGGCTTGGTTGACCATGGAGACAGCCCTCGGTCAGCCATGGGCTGTCCTTGGATCTGCCTCAAGTGATGCCTTGCTTGACCACGGGCTGTGCCTTGCTCTACCACAGGTGATTTCTTGGTCAGCCATGGAGACAGCCCTTGGTCGACCACAGCCTGTGCGCTCAGTTGCTCAGGGTAGTGCCTTACTCTACCTCAGGCGATGCCTTGCTTGACCACAGGCTGTGCCTTGCTCTGCCACGGGCAATGGCTTGGTCAACAATGGAGACAACCCCCGATTGACCACAGGTAGTGCACTAGGTCTCTCACAAGTAGTGCCTGGCTCTTCCTCAAGCAATGCCTTGCTCGACCACAGGCTATGCCTTGCTCTACCAAGGGCAATGGCATGTTTGACCACGGGCTATGCTGTGCTGTACCATGGGCCATGGTTTGCTCGACCACGGGCTATGCCTTGCTCTACCAGAGGTGATGGCATGGTCGATAGGGGAGACAACACTCGATCGGCCATAGTCTATGTGCTTGGTCACTCGCGGGTAGTCCCTAGCTATACCTCAGGCAATGCCTTGCTCTACCTTGGGCCGTGCCTTGTTGTACCATGGATGATGGATTGGTCGACCACGGTCTGTGCACTTGGTTGGTCAGGGCAGTGCTTGGCTCTACCTCAGGTGATGCCTTGCTCAACCACGGGTTGTGCCTTGCTCGACCTTGGGCTATGCCTTGCTCTACCATGAGCCATGGCTTGATCAACCACAGGTTGTGCCTGGCTCTTCTGCGAGTGATGCCTTGCTTGACCACAGTCTGTGCCTTGCTCTACCACCAGTGAAGCCTTGGTCGACCACGGAGACAACCCCTGGTCAACCACAGGCAGTGCTTCATTGCTCACAAGCAGTGCCTGACTCTACCTTGCTCGACCACTGGCACCACCTTCCTCTACCCCGGGCGACGCCTTGCTCGACCACAGGTTGTGCCTTGCAGTACCAAGGGCAATGGCACATTTGACCACGGGCACACTTGCTCTACCACAGGTGATGGCTTGGTCAACCACAGAGATAGCCCTCGGTCAACCACGGGCCATGCAGTCCGTTTCTCATGAACAGTGCCCTGCCCTACCACGTGCAATGCCATGCTCGACCACGGGCTATGCCTTGCTCTTCCACAAGCAATCACTGTGCTAACCACAGGCTGTGCCTTGCTCTACCATGGGTGATGGATTAATCAACCACGGAGACAGCCATCGGTCAACCACAGGTTGTGCACTCGATGTCTCATGGGCAGTGCCTTGCCCTACCATGTGCGATGCCTTGGTTGACCATGGGCAATGCCTTGCTCTAACTCTGGTGATGCCTTGCTCAACCTCAAGCTGTGCCTTACTCTACCAAGGGCGAAGGCTTGGTTGACCACGGGCTATGTCTCACTCTACCAAGGGCGTTGCCTTAGTTGACCACGGAGACAGCTTGTGGTCGACCCCGGGCTATGCACTCGGTCGCTCACGAGCAGTGCCTTGCTCAACCACAACGACAACCCTTGCTCAATCATGGGGTGACGCCTTGATCAAGCACAGCAATAGCTCTTGGTGGACCACAGGCAGTGCCTTGTTCTACCATAGGTGATGCCTTGGTCAACCACTGGCTATGCCATGCTCTACCACGAGCAATGCCTTGCTCCACCATGTGCAATGGCATGCTTGACAACAGGTGATGCCCTCTTAACCTTGGGCTGTGCCTTGCTCTACCACAGGTGATGGCTTGGTTGACCATAGAGACAGCCCTCAGTCAACCACAGGCCATGGGCTCGGTCGTTCACTGGCAATGCCTTGCTCTACCATGGACAATGCATTGCTCCACCATGGGTTCTACCTCACTCTACCACTGGCAATGCCTTACTCGACCACTAGCTGTCCCTTGCTCTACCTCGGGAAATTGCTTGGTCAACCATGGTGACAGCCCCTAGTTGACCATGGGCTGCATGCTCAGTCACTCATGGGTAGTGCCTTCCTCTACCACATCAATGCCTTGCTTGACGATGGCAACACCCCTTGGTCGATCAAGGGGCAATGCCTTCATCGACCATGGTGACAGTGCTTGGTCAACCATGGGTGATGCCTTGGTCAACCACGGGCGATGCCTTGCTCTACCATGAACAATGGCGTGGTCAACCATGGAGATGGCCCTTAGTCAACTGTGGGTTGTGTGCTTGGTCCCTCACAGGTAGTGCCTTGCTCAAACATAGTCGTTGCCTTGTTCGACCATGGCAATAGCCCTTGGTCAATCATGGGGCAATGCCTTGATCGACCACAGTAACAGCTCTTGGTCGACCATAGGTAGTGCCTTGCTCTACCACTGGTGATGGCATGGTTTACCATGGGCAATGGCATGGATTGCCATGGGTGATGCCTTCTTGACCTCAGGCTGTCCCTAGCTCTACCATGGGTCATGCCTTCTTGACCACAGGTTGTTCCTCACACCACCACGGGTGATGCCTTCTCCATCCCAGGCTATGCCTTACTGTAACCTGGGCAATGGCTTGGTCGACCACAGAGATAGCCCTCAATTGACCATGGGTTGTGTCATCAGTCGCTCACGGGCAATGCCTTGTTCTACCAGGGGCGATGCCTTGCTCCACCATGGGCTATGCCTTGTTCTACCATGGGCGATGCCTTGCTCCACCACGGGCTATGCCTTACTGTACCCCGAGCAATGGCTTGGCTAACCATGGAGATAGCCCTAAGTCAACCAGGGGCTGTGTGCTTAGTCACTCACAGGCAGTGCCTTGCTCTAAGACGGGCAATGCCTTGCTCCATCATGGGCTGTGCCTTGCTCTATGACAGGCGATGCCTTCTAGACCACAGGTTGCACCTGGCACTACCACAGGTGATGCCTTCTCGACCATGGGCTTTGCCTCACTCTACTACGGGTGATACCTTGCTCGACCACGGGTTGTGCCTTGCTCTACCACAGGTGATGGTTTGGTTGACCATGGGTTGTGTGCTCAGTTGCTCATCAGCAGTGCCACACCACGAGCGATGCCTTCTCGACCACGGGCTCTGTGCTCAGTCACTAATAGGCTGTGCCGTGCTCCACCACAGGCAATGCCTTGCTCCACCATGGGCTGTGCCTCACTCTACCATGAGTGTTCTCTTCTCAACCACGGGCTCTGTGCTTGGTCACTCATAGGCAGTGCCATGCTCTACCACAGGCAATGCCTTCTCAACCACAGGCAGTGCCTCGCTCTACCACAGACTGCGCCTTTCTCCACTTTGGGCGATGGCTGGGTTGACCACGGTGAGAGCCCACAGTTGATCACAGGCAGTGCCTCACTCTACCTTGGGTGATGCCTTGCTCAACCACAGGTTGTGCCTTGCTCTACCACAAGCGATGCCTTGCTTGACCATGGGCTATGCCTCCCTCTACCATGGGCAATGGATTGGCCGACCATGGAGACAACCCTTGAACGACCAGGAGCTATGCACTTGGTCGCTCATGGGCTGTGCCTTGCTCTACCGCATGCCATGCCTTCCTCAACCACTGGCTGTGCCTTGCTTTACCTAGGGTGATGCATTGCTTGACCATAGGCTGTGCCTTGCTCCACCACAGGCAATGGCTTGGTTGACAAAGGCTGTGCCTCGCTCTACCATGGGCGATGGCTTGCTTGACCATGGCCTGCACCTTCCTCTACCACAGGCATTGCCTTGCTCGACCATGGGTTGTACCCTGCCCGTGGCAGAGCAAGGCACAACTTGTGGTCGACCAGGGGCTGTCACTTGTGGTTGATCATGGCATTGCCCGTGGTTGATCAAGGCATTGCCCATGATCAACCAGGGGCTGTCACAGTGCTTGATCAAGGCATTGCCCATGATCAACCAGGGGCTGTCGCTGGTAGAGCAAGGCAGACCCCATCAGCAACCGGGCACACTGCCCGTGAGCGACCATGATTGACTAAGCGCACGACCCATGGTAGAGCAAGGCATAGCCCGTGGTCGACCAGGTGTTGTCACCGTAGTTGATCAAGGAATTGCCTGTGGTCTTCCAGGGGCTGTCGCTGTGGTCGATCAAGGCATCGGCCATGATCGACCAAGGGTTGTCGCCGGTAGAGCAAGGCACAGCCCACGAGCGACTGCGAGCACTGCCGATGATCAACTGAGCGCACCGCCCATGGTAAAGCAAGGCACTGCTCGTGGTTGACCAAGGGCCATCACTGTGGTCAATCAAGGCATTGCCTATGGTCGACCAAGGGCTGTCGCTGGTAAAGCAAGGCACAGCCCATGAGCGACCAAGAGCACTGCCCGTGAAAGAATGTGATCAACCGAGCGCACCGCCCTTGGTAGAGCAAGGCACAGCCCATGGTCAACCAAGGGCTGTCGCTGTGGTCGATCAAGGCATTGCCCGTGGTTGACCAAGGGCTGTCATGGTGGTTAATCAATGTCGGCCAAGGGCAGTCGCTGTGGTCGATCAAGGCATCGCCCGTGATCGACCATGGGCTGTCGCTGGTAGTGCAAGGCAGAGCCCATCAGCGATCGAGCGCACTGCCCATGAGCAACCCTGATCAATTGAGCACACAGCCTGTGGTAGAGCAAGGCACAGCCCATGGTCAACCAGGGGCTGTCGCCATGGTCAATCAAGGCATCGCTTGTGGTCGACCAGGGGCGTCACTGTGGTAGATCAAGGCATCGCCTGTAATCGACCAAGTGCTGTCACTGGTAGAGCAAGGCACAGCTCATGGTCGACCAAGGGCAATGGCTGTGGTCAATCAAGGCATTGCCCATGAACGATCAAGGGCTGTCGCTGGTATAGCAAGGCAGAGCCCATGAGTGACGGATCGCACTGCCTGTGAGAGACCATGTGATAGCCTACAAGCTATCGACTTGGGGCCAGAACAAAAAAAAACAGAGAGTTGAGGGTGGAAATGAACTGTTCTTGTCTCTTATTCCGTTTTTTAGACCGTTTGCATTGTTGGGTTACAGGCTGATTCATACCAGAACATAGTTGTTGTTCTGTTTCGCCTAACGACCCCAACAGTCTCACTCCCCATTATTTCGTAGCAGACCCCTCATCCTTTTGTTTTGTTACATTTGCACCCATGTAGCGTAACAGGACCCCTCATTCTTTTGTTTAGTTACATTTGAACCCATGTAGCGTAACAGTACCCCCTTACTCAGGGAACCTTGTCCGCAAGGTTCATGTCAGGGAAGTGAAGTTGGAGATCGCGGAGATACTCCTAGGAGGTGTCTTCCGATGAAGAGTTCAACCAGTGGATTGCAGCCACCTTGCCCCGCTTTACGAGTTGTTTGTTGAGAATGGCTAGTGGAACCGAGCACTCATCCATTGTGAGGTGTGTCGGAATGTGCGTGACCTGCTGAGGGGGCCCTGGGGCTCCTTTTAATAGTGAAAGATGGAAGATGGGGTGGATCCTTGCTGCGGCCAGTAAGGCGAGTTTGTAGGCAACTAGTCCAATTCGTTCGATGACGAGGAATGGCCCATAGTATTTAGCAGCCAATTTGGGATACCTCCGAGCATGGACGGAGTGCTGGCAGTAGTTTTGTAATTTGAGGTACACCCAGCTGCCCTCAGTGAAGGTCCTGTTTGTCCGTCACTTGTTGGCTTGAGTTTTCATTCGGTTTTGGGCATGTTGCAGCTGATGCTGCAAGTTAGTGATGAAAGCTTCCCATTCCGAGAGTCGTCTGTCAATAGCATCAATGGAGGAGTCCCCGGGGACATGTGGGATGTGTGTCGGGGGTGGGGTGGCTTGGCCGTCTGTCTGAGGATGGTAGGCATAGGACATCTTCACAGAAATCCCTTGGAGACGGAAGAGCTCCTAACAGAAGGGGCTGAGGAATAAGGGATCTTGATTACTAAGAATGCTATGAGGACAGCCATGAGGTTTGTAAACGTTGTCCATGAAAATCCGTGCCACCTGTGCAGCAGAGTATGGATGGCATAGTCCCATGAAGTGGCTGTATTTGGTTAGGCGGTCGATCACCACCAAAATGGAATCCTTGCCTTCCGACTTATGTAGGCCATTGATAAAATCCATGCTGATCTCACCAAAGACGTGGCTTGGTATAGGCAATGGCTGTAGAAGGCCAGCCGGGGCTGCTATTTCCATTTTATGACAGAGGCATACATCACACTCACGAACGTGCGTATGGACTTGTTTCTGCAATCCCTTCCAGTAGAAGTTGGATAAAACTCATTGTAGGGTAGCATGCACACCAGAGTGCCCCCTAGTTAGGGTGTTATGGTAGAGTTGAATGATGAGTTTTTGCAATCCTGGGTCTGCCCCTACAACCAGCCGGCCTTGCTTGTGCAGTTGTCCATTTTGCCACGTAAATTGGCAGGAATGCTCAGCTCCTTGTTTGAGTTGTTGAATAATGCGTTGCAGCAATTGGTCCGTAGTCCATGTTGGGAATCAATATGCGGCAGAAGCGTGCATTTCAATTTCAATTAAATTATATTCCCGAGCCTAGTATCCCTTTGATGCAATTTGAAATTCAAATACAAAGAAACAAGTAGAGAATATACATACCTACAAAAACTCCGAATCAGTCATTGTATTTGAATTCTTAATTCGGCGATGTCCCACAGCGCCTTCACGAATGACTTCCAAGAGTTGATCCTCTGACTAGACGCACACGTGTATGCCCTCCACGGTATCTACACCAAGTTTTTCTTGTAAGTGTTGGGAATTGTTCCCAGCAATTGGTCGCCTTTTTAGTTTCGGAATAAAAGGCTTGTTTATAGCACTCAGTAGAACATATCTTCTTCAAACACTCTTGGATATGGTATTTTAGGTACCGCTCTTTTCTTCTCTCAAACGATAAAAATTCTTTTTCTCCTCATCAAACTCACACACGCTTGATGCCCTTCGGTTTTTTCTATATATAGAACACAAAAGGGAACTTTTTGTCCCCTTTGGTGGGTGAAACGTTTCCACCTTTTAGAATTCTTTCACCAAAGAGACGTGCCCCTCCTTCACCGAAGAGATGCGCCCCTCCTTCACCGAAGAGACGTGCCCTCTTTCACCGAAGAGACGTGCCCTATTTCACCGAAGAGACGTGCCCCTCTTTTACCGAAGAGATGTGCCCCACACTGGATCGGCTCAAGATGTGCTTTTTCACAATTGGCATACGTTATGCCATTTTCAATATTATGCCGTTGAAAATTGACCAACCGTTGGTCTACACAAAATGTACTACTCGTGTACATACATATAGACATGTATTTATTTAATCGAATCTCATTCGATAATTTAGCATGCGTATATAACCGAGAGTAAAATAAATTTAATTTTACAGTTAATTCCGAAACAAACTTATCTAATAAGGTGCGTAACTAATATAGGCAATTCCATGCTAGCGAAAATTAATTGCCCAACCCAAAATTTAAACAATTAAATTTTNCGCCATGGTTGATCAAGGCATCGCCTGTGGTTGGCCAAGGGCTGACACCGTGGTCGATCAAGGCGTACTGCGTGGTCGACCAGGGGCTGCCACCATGGTCGATCAAGGCATCCTGCATGGTCGACCAAGGGCTGCCACCATGGTCTATCAATGCATCGCCGGTGGTCAACTGAGCTTGAAGCCCGTGCTAGAGTAAGGCACTGCAAATGAGAAACTGAGTGAACAGCCCAAGATCTACCGTGGGATGTCACCCTGGTGGATAATCACATCGCCCGTGCTAGAGCAACACGCAGCCCCTGAGTATTCCAGCCATCCGAACATGTTCCGGGGTGGGCATGTTGTTAAACAGAAAAGATAACTATTCCCAAAGCCCCCACCAACGTATCCTGACTCCCTAACGTTGCCATCAGCCACCACGTCCCTTTTCAGGAGTTTTAACCTGATTCCCTTTTGAAGCTCGTGCACGGGGCACTATTAGATGGGCTTCCGTCATCTCTTAGGATCGACTAACCCATGTACAAGTGCCGTTCACATGGAACCTTTCCCCACTTCAGCCTTCAAAGTTCTCATTTGAATATTTGCTACTACCACCAAGATCGGCACCGACAGCCGCTCCCCCCCAGGTTTTGCAGCGACCGCCGCGCCCTCCTACTCATCAGGGCCTGGCACTTGCCCCGACAGCCAGGTATAGGTTGCGCGCTTCAGCACCATCCATTTTTGGGGCTAGGTGATTCGGCAGGTGAGTTGTTACATACTCCTTAGCGGATTTCGACTTCCGTGACCACCATCCTGCTGTCTTAATCGACCAACACTCTTTGTGGGTTCTAGGTTAGCGTGCAGTTGGGCACCGTAACCCAGCTTCTGGTTCATCCCGCATTGCCAGTTCTGCTTACCAAAAATGGCCCACTTGGAGCTCTTGATTCTGTGGCGCGGCTCAGCGAAGCAGCCGCGCCGTCCTACCTATTTAAAGTTTGAGAATAAGTCGAGGGCATTGCGCCCCCGATGCCTCTAATCATTGGCTTTACCCAATAGAACTCGCCCTCAAGCTCCAGCTATCCTGAGGGAAACTTCGGAGGGAACCAGCTTCTAGACGGTTCGATTAGTCTTTCACCCCTATACCCAAGTCCGACAAACGATTTGCACATCAGTATTGCTGCGGGCCTCCACCAGAGTTTCCTTTGGCTTCGCCCTGCTCAAGCATAATTCACCATCTTTCAGGTCCCGACAGGTATGCTCTCACTCAAACCCTCCTGAGAAGATCGAGGGCGGTCGGTGGTGCACCCACAGAGGATCCAACCAGTCAGCTTCCTTGCACCTTACGGGTTTTTCACGCATTGACTCGCACACATGTCAGACTCCTTGGTCCGTGTTTCAAGACAGGCTAAATGGGGAGCCCACAGGCTGATGCCTGGAGCGTGCAAGTGCCGAGGCAAGCCCAGAGGTGCATGCTGCCTACTGTCAGCCCCTTAATGCTCGGACACGGAAATGGCTGCCAAGCGGACCCTCGATAGCGTGGCAGCCCGGGAAAGGATCGAGGAAAGGAATGCCAAAGGATCAATGGGATATATATAGGGCGAGGGCCAAGCCAAGTGGGAAGGCGAGCTGGACTTCCCCACTTCCCTAAGGACTCGGTCAGGGAGTGAGCTGGCCGCCCTAACCGCCCGGAAGACTTGTTCTTGGGCGAGGAAGGCGGAAGACAGGTGGCGGGCCGTGCGGGCCTAAGCACTCCCGCAAGACCCGGTCGTGGCCAAGTGGGCTNTCCCAGAAACCTCTCCGAGTGGGACAGGGGTCTCTTTCCACATGACTGCGATCCTGTGTGTGTGACGGCGTGTGAGAGGCGCTTTGGCTGTACGTGTTGGCTGGCTCAACGGTGGTGTGGACCGCTGGACTGCCCGCCTGGCAGCCCCTCAATGGACGTCCCATGCATGTTATGTTGTGGTATGCTCTTTGGTTCCTGTGTTGGCTACTGTCACGGGACTAATGCAGGTCACAAATTATTCCGCGTCACGCTAGCGTCGACACTCCGTTTGCCAACCAGCCACACATTGCACATACTGTCAAGGTCATTTGATCACAAAACTGTAAAACAACACAGAGGAACCCAAGAACACAATTGGGAAAAAATGTAACTTGTATTCACATATATCACAAGTACACAAAAACCCAACTCATATCAGAACACTTACACGCAGTCACACGAGTATATGCCTCATAGTCTCTCATTGCTTGCACTCCCCACCTATCCTGTGCCTTCTCTCAAGAACACCAGACTGTTTGCTTTGACTAGACTTTCACTC
This sequence comes from Sonneratia caseolaris, assembly GCA_900006705.1. Classification (NCBI taxonomy): domain Eukaryota; kingdom Viridiplantae; phylum Streptophyta; class Magnoliopsida; order Myrtales; family Lythraceae; genus Sonneratia; species Sonneratia caseolaris. Next base: position 15,919 of record CXYZ01012186.1, read on the forward strand.
TCTTGGAGTCTCTGGCTCTCTATGTCTCTCCTCTGAGAATTCTTGGTTGTTTATGAGAATGAGACTGACCCCATTTATATAGAGGAGCCTAGCAAACCAAATATGACAACTGATATATTTGAATCCCATGATTCTCTCCATCGGATCTCATTCTGTTCAATCTCGGCCGTTGATCTGCAATCTCCAAGATTGTTTCCATAACAGATTGATTTGCCATATCCCTGGAGAAACTTTCCCCGATTGTCTGCTTGACTAGGTACGGATGACTTGGTGCTGACTTAGCATCGTCAATCCGATCCACTCTCCTCTAGGGCCCAGGTCCATGATCACCTCCCACAATCACAGCCATCTAATCAGGATTGCAGCATCCAATGATGCTCGAGCATGGTCAAGGACTTATCTGATCTTCACAAGTAGTCAACTCACCAGTTGCTACGTGTTGAGGATTCCCTTAGCGTTTGCCATGCCTATTGAGTAGTGCACACTCTTGGATGCCTTTGCTCAGTCACATCTTATTCACCAAGCATCCTTGAGCGTTGCATCATGCCTTGCTGATGGACATTATCACCACCCATACGTGCATTCGCCTACTTGTGAATAGTGACACCCCATGGCCATAGTCTAATCCCTTAGCACATTGCCGAGCCTTGATCGATCGTCCCCTTTTTTGGTGCCTCCACGCACGCTTGCATGACCATCTCTATACTTGCCCGCTCATGGACTTGCAATTTACCCCAACACCTAGCACATGATTGCCCACGCATCCTCACATGCATCCTATGCACTACCACTACCCTGAGGTATGGCTTGTGGTATGCATTCTCCAGGGTTAGAGCTCAAGGGTCTAACAAACCTCCCCCACCCAAGGGATTTGACACCCTCGTCGAATGAGACTCTTTGTACCACCGGATGAGGTCTTCGTATTGCCATAGTGTGACATCCTTCTCCCAAGTCGCCTCTGACTCAGGTAGATCCTTCCACTTGACCAAGTACTCTGTCCTCCTATTCATCTTGCTGTAGCCCAGCACACAGTGATCAAGTATGCCTTCCACTTCCTTGTCGAGTTTCTTCCTCACGGTGAGAGGGGCGCACTTCACCTGGTTGCGCTCCAGATGCTCCTCATCCCTATAGTAAGGCTTAAGGAAACTGACGTGGAATGTCGGGTGCACCTTCATCCTCTCCGGTAGTGCTAGCCAATAGGCTACTGCCCTGACCCTCTTGATCACTTCAAATGGCCCGTCGTACCGCTGGAACAAGCCCTTGTGCCAGCGCTTGCTCGTGATCTTCTTCCATATTTGTGGGGTGAGCTTCAACATCACTAAGTCCCCCACCCGGAACTCCAACGGTCTTCGGTGCTTGTCCGCATACTTCTTCATCCGCTTAGCAGCTTTTGCGAGGCTATCTCTCGCTTCTTCAATCATCTCCACTAGGGACAAGCAAACAGCCACCTTTGCCATAAAGCAGCCCATCTTCTAGCCAATACCACCTCACTGTCCCGTCTTTGACATGCTCCACTAGGAGTTGATAGGTCTTGTCTCCTAGTGTAGCGATCTTGACATCCTGGAGGAAATTGGAGGTGACTTGAGTGAAAGCCGCCAACTGGTCTGAAGTCTTCCAACTGAGTGCATCCGCCACTAGGTTATGCCTTCCCGGTTTGTGTTCCCTCTCGAAGTCGTACTCCGCTAGGAACTCTTGCCACCGCGCTTGCCTTGGTGACAACTTCGGTTGTGACTTGAAGAAGGTATTAGCGACGTTGTCCGTCTTGACCACGAATGTGGTCCCCAACAAGTACACTTGCCACACCCTCAAACAATGTACGATAGCCAGCATCTCTTTCTCATATGTTGAATATCGCTATTCAACAAGCTTCAACTTCCAACTCTCGAACGCCATGGGATGTCTATCTTGTACGAGAACTCCTCCCACAACACAATCTGAGGCATTCGTATGTACCTCAAATGGCTTCTCAAAGTCTGGGAGCTTGAGCACAAGCTCCAACACAATAGCGGTCTTTAATTTGGAGAATGCCACATCACAATCCTTGTCCCATGTCCATTTCTAATCTTTCTGCAACAGATCAGTCAAGGGACTCACCCTCTTCAAGTACCCTTTGATAAACTTGCGGTAGTAGTTGGCTAATCCCAAGAAAGTCCGCAACTTGGACATCGACTTTGGTGGAGGCCAATCCCGGATCGCTTGCACCTTCTTGGGGGTCCATCCGCACCTGCCCCTGGCCAATCACATGGCCCAGAAATTGGATCTCTTGCATACCAAATTCACACTTCTCCCTCTTGACATATAGGGAGTGTTGCCTAAGCCATTCAAAAATAGCCTGCAAGTGCTACACATGTTGTGCCAAGTCCCTGCTATACACGACAATGTCATCCAAATAGACTACCACAAAATGGTCTAGCATGTCGTGAAACACATCATTCATCAAGTTGCAAAATGTTGCAGGGGCATTGGTTAAACCAAAGGGCATTACCAGGAATTCAAATGATCCATAATGAGTTACCATCGTAGTCTTGGACTCATCTCCTTTTGCGATGCAGACTTGCCAATACCCTGAGTGTAAGTCAAGCTTGGAGAAGACCATCACCTCACCTAGGCGATCGAATAGGGTTGCAATCAAGGGCACCGGGTACTTGTTCTTTACCGTGACCTTGTTCAATCCACGGTAATAAGCTCATAACTGAAGAGCCCCACGTTGCTTCTCTTGGAACAACACCAGGGCTCCATAAGGGGCTTTGGATGGTTGGATCTTTCCAGCATCCAACAACTCAGTCAACTGCTTCTGTAGCTCTCCTAGCTCCTTAGGGGACATCTAGTATGGGGCTTTTGCTGGGGGAACTATGCCTGGCAATAGCTTTGTCTTGTGATCTATCGTTCGGCATGGAGGTAGCCCTCTTGGCAACTCCTCAGGCATCACATCCTGGAATTGCTCAAGCACTTCCACTATCTCATGTGGAACCTTAGCGTCCACCTCCATCTCCTGCACTTCCACTTCCCTAATAGCCACAAGGTAAGTGGGATACCCCTTCTTCATTCCACGTGCCAACTGCATTGCAGATACCTTCTCCGTGGCTACTTCCTCGGAGTGTGCAAGGACTTGGTATCCTTGCACGAAATAGGGTCATCGTGGATCTCCAATTACAATGCCTCCCACATGAGGCATGATGGTGTTTGATGCATCTACAAAGAAGCTATTTCCAAGGATGAGATCGTAATCATCCAAAGGAACCACCATCAGATTGACTGTGCCCTCCCATGCATCTATCTTGATGGGCACATCTCTTGCCAACCTGCCCATCGGTTGGCTCTTGGAGTTCACCGCCTTCAATCGGTTGTGAGAGTGCTCCACTCACAACTCCAAGTGTCGTACCATTCAATCTAATATGAATGTGTTGGTGGCACCAGTATCCACCAAGGCTGACATTAGCCTACCATTCAAGGTCACATCCACAAATAGTAAACTGTGGCGTACCTTTGGGCGCTCACTTCGCGTAGTGCCAAGGGCCTGCAGTGGGGCAACACACTGCACGGGGTCATAATCGGAATCATCGGATCGCAAGGCAGTAACTTTACGCACCATCGCTGGACAGTCCTTTCCAATGTGGGCTCCGTTGCAGATGAAGGAGCCTAGGTGTGTACGAGGGTCCTTCTTCACATTGGCACCCTCGATCACTTTCGCCTTACCTTTGTCCGGTCGAGTCAGCTGCTTCTCCTTGCCCTTCTCTGACTTCCCTTTCATGTAGGACTTGGACTTCTTGTCCTTGTCCTTATGTTGGGACTTCTTGCCTCCTTAGCTCTAGTTGAGCCCAAGGTTGCAATCCCTTCAGGAACATGTACAGCTTGTCTGTCTCTGACATATCCATCGCGTCTAGCATCAGTGCACTAAACTCCTTCACATAGTCTCGCACTGGTCCACTATGCCTCAGCTTGGCCAAGGCATCTCGAGCAAGCCATGCTGTGTTGCTTGGCAGGAATTGCTCTTTCAGCTCCTTCTTCAGTGCCTCCCAGGTCTCAATCTGGGGTTTGCCAGCATTGATATCATCTTGGACCCGTGTCCTCCACCATAGCTTCGCATCCTTAGAGAGACACATGCTGGTGATCATCACCTTCTCGGCGTCTGGGATCTTTGCAGCATTAAAGTAGTTCTCCATGTCCCATATGAAGTTATCTAGATCCTTGGAACTTATAGTTACTTCAAATGCCTTTGGCACTAGGACCTTCATCTTCCCACGAGGCTCAATTGATGGCCCCGCTTGGGACACAAGTTGCCACTTGATCAAGACCACATCATCCTTCAGGGTCACTAGATCAAGCCTGATCTCCTTTAGCAGATCAGTTATGGTTCCACCAAGATCGTCGCCTTTGCTGACATTATCCTCAAGTGCGGCAACACGAGGTTCTAGCGTAGCAGCCGGGTTCGCTCATTCATTGAGCTCGGCAATGCGGCCTTCTAGCACCGCCAATCACTCCCACAATGCTTCCATCGCTCTGGTCCACATGATTGCTGATTGTAAGGTACGCATGGTCTTTCACAGAGGGTCTTCTCAACCGAATGTAGCTTTGATACCCCTATCATGGGCACCCTAGCTCTGATACCAACTATCACAGGACCAATGTGGGTCACAAATTTTTCTACGTCCGCTAGCGTTGACACTCCGCTTGCCGACCAGCCACACACCGCATGTACCGTCAAGGTCATTGGATCACAGAACCGTAAAACAGCACAGAGGAATCCAAGAACACAATTGGGGAAAAACGTAACTTGTATTCACATATATCACAAGTACACGAACACCCAACCCAAATCAGAACACTTACACATAGTCACATGAGTATATGCCTCACAGTCTCTCATTGCTTGCGCTCCCCACCTATCTTGCGCCTTCTCTCAAGAACACCGGACTGCTTGCTCTGACTTGACTTCCACTCTCTTGGGGTCTCTGGCTCTCTGTGTCTCTCCTCTGAGAATTCTGGGTTGTCTCTGAGAATGAGACTGACCCCCTTTATATAGAGGAGCCTGGCAAACCAAATATGGCAACTGATATATTTGAATCCCATGATTCTCTCCATCAGATCTCGATCTGTTCAATCTTAGCCAACGATCTGCAATCTCCAAGATTGTTTCCATAACAGATTGATTTGCCATATCCTTGGAGAGACTTTCCCTGATTGTCTACCTAACCAAGTACGGATGACTTGGTACTGACTCAGCATTGTCGATTTGATCCACTCTCCTCTAGGGCCCACGTCCATGAACACAGCCGTCTGATCGGGGTAGCAGCATCCGATGGTCAACATGCATGGTTAAGAACTTATCCGATCTTCACAAGTAGTCAACTCCCCAGCCACTAAGTGTTGAGCATTCCCTTAGCGTCTCTCATGCCTATTGAGTAGAGCGAAATCCTAGGGTGTCTTTGCTCGGTCACATCTTGTTCACCGAGCATCCTTGAGCAATGCGACGAGCCTTGCTCGCGGACATTATCACCACCCGTACACGCATTCACCTACTTGTGAACAATGACACTCCATGGCCACAGTCTAATCCCTTAGCACATTGCCAAGCCTTGATCGATTGTCCCCTTTTTTGGTTCCTCCACACACGCTTGCATGACCATCTCTATACTTGCCCACTCATGGACTTGCAATTTACCCCAACACCTCGCACATGATTGCCCATGCATCCTATGTGCTACCACTACCACGAGGTACAGTTGGTGGTACGCATTCTCCGGGGTTAGAGCTCAAGGGTCTAATAGCTACCATGTTGGTGGGTATTGAATGCGGTGTCACAGTCTGTCCATCGGTTGTCCCCCTTGGGCAGTCTATTGGATGGTGAAGTAGTTCCCCCCTTGTGCCACGCATGCCTCCTTGTGATGGGTGCTGCAGTGGGCCATGGGAGGCTGCTCAATCTCTCGGATGCGGAATATTCACTGGGCGCATGGCTCTCGGGCGAATTGTGGTCTGGAACGAGATGCTTCGTTAGAATGACTCTCCTCAATCGCCTACCGCGCTTTGGGAGCCCTGCTGCAGGGGTGCTCGGCGAGCGGCATGTCCTCAATGAATGCTACCTGGTTGATCCTGCCAGTAGTCATATGCTTGTCTCAAAGATTATGCCATGCATGTTTTAAGTATGAACTAATTCAGATTGTGAAACTGTGAATGGCTCATTAAATTAGTTATAGTTTGTTTGATGGTATCTCCTACTCGGATAACCATAGTAATTCTAGAGCTAATACGTGCAACGAACCCCAACTTCTGGAAGGGATGCATTTATTAGATAAAAGGTCGACTCGGGCTTTTCCCGATGCTTTGATGATTCATGATAACTTCACGGATTGCACGGCTAGTGTGCTGGCAACGCATCATGCAAATTTCTGCCCTATCAACTTTTGATGGTAGGATAGGGGCCTACTGTTAGACCCTTGAGCTATAATCCCGGAGAATGCATACCACAAGCCATACCTTGGGGTAGTGGTAGCGCATAGCAAGCACGCAACAATGCACGGGCTAAAACTTGCAAGGTGTTGGGATAAATTGCAAGTCCATGAGCAGGCAAGTAGGGAGATGGACACACAGGCGTGCACAAAGGTTCCAGTGGAGTGGACGACTGATCAAGGCTCAGCAATGGAGTTGAGGGATCAATGGATGGCCATGGAGTGTTACATTTCACAAGTAGGCAAATGTGCATATGGGTGGTGATGATGTCCACGAGCAAGGCATGATGCAATGCTCAAGGATGCTTGGTGAACAAGATGTGACTGAGCAAAGGCACTCAAGGAGTGTGCACTACTCAATAGGCATGGCAGACGCTAAGGAAATGCTCAACACATAGCGGCTGGCGATTTGACTACTTACGAAGATTGGATAAGTCCTTGACCATGCTCAAGCACCGTTGGATGCTGCAATCCCACTCAGACGACTGTGATCATGGGAGGTAATCATGGACGTGGGCCCTGGAGGACAGTGGATCGGATTAATGATGTTGAGTCAGTGCCAAGTCATCCGTACCTGATCAAGTAGATTATTAAGGAAAGATTCTCCCATGATATGGCTAATCAATTTATTATGGAAAAAATCTTGGAGATTGCAGATTGATAGCTGAGATTGAATAGATCGAGATCTGATTGAGATAATCAAGGGATTCAAATATATCAGTTGCCATATCTAGTATGCCAGGCTCCTCTATATAAAGGGGGTGAGTCTCATTCTCAGAGACAACCCAAAATTCTCAGAGGATAGACACAGAGAGCCAGAGACTCCAAGACAGTGAAAGTCAAGTCAGAGCAAGCAGTCTAGTGTTCTTGAGAGGGGGCACAAGACGGGTAGGGAGTGCAAGCAGTGAGAGACTGTGAGGCATATACTCGTGTGACCGCGTGTAAGTGTTCTGATCTGGGTTGGGTTTTCATGTACTTGTGATATATGTGAATACAAGTTACGTTTTTCTCAATTGTGTTCTTGGGTTCCTTTGTGTTGCTTTTGCGGTTCTGTGATCGAACGACCTCAACGGTACGTGCGGTGTGTGTGTGACGGGTCGACATACGGAGTGTCGACGCCTAGCGGGATGTGGAAAAATTTGTGATCCGCATTGGCCCTGTGACAGCTACCATGTTGGCGGGTACTAAATGTGATGTTGTGGTCTGTCCATCGGTTGCCCCCCTCAGGCAGTTTGTTGGATGGTGAAGCAGTCCCCCCTTGTGGCATGCATGCCTCCTTGCGATGGTTGCTGCAGTGGCCAAGGGGAGCCTTTTCGATCTTTCGGATGCAAAATATTCCATGGGCACATGGCTCTAGGGTGAATTGTGCTCTCGAACATGATGCTTCATTAGAATGATTCTCGTCACTTGCCTATGGTGCCTTGGGACCTCTGTTGCGGGGGCACTCGGCGAGCGAGGTGTCATCAATGAATGCTACCTGGTGGATCCTGCTAGTAGTCATATGCTTGTCTCAAAGGTTAAGCCATGCATGTGTAAGTATGAACTAATTCAGACTGTGAAATTGCGATTGGCTCATTAAATCAGTTATTGTTTGTTTGATGGTATCTCCTACTCGGATAACCGTAGTAATTCTAGAGCTAATACGTGCAACGAACCCCGACTTCTGGAAGGGATGCATTTATTAGATCAAAGGTTGACGTAGGCTTTGCTCGATGCTCTAATGATTCATGATAACTTGACAGATCACACAGCCAGTGTGCCGGCGACGCATCATTCAAATTT
>CXYZ01012186.1:38921-51520 GCA_900006705.1 Sonneratia caseolaris
CACGCATGCGCCTCCTTGCGATGGTTGCTGCAGTGGCCAAGGGGAGCCTTCTCGATCTCTCGGATGCGGAATATTCCATGGGCGCATGGCTCTCGGGCGAATTGTGCTCTCGAACGTGATGCTTCGTTAGAATGACTCTCGTCACTTGCCTACGGTGCCTCGGGAACTCTGCTGTGGGGGTGCTCGGCAAGCAGGATGTCGTCAATAAATGCTACCTGGTTGATCCTGCCAGTAGTCATATGCTTGTCTCAAAGATTAAGCCATGCATGTGTAAGTATGAACTAATTCAGACTGTGAAACTGCGAATGGCTCATTAAATCAGTTATAGTTTGTTTGATGGTATCCTACTCGGATAACCGTAGTAATGCTAGAGCTAATACGTACAACAAACCCCGACTACTGGAAGGCATGCATTTATTAGATAAAAGGTCGACGTGAGCTTTGCCCGATGCTCTGATGATTCATGATAACTTGACGGATCGCACGGCCAGCGTGCCGGCGACGCATCATTCAAATTTCTGCCCTATCAACTTTCGATGGTAGGATAGGGGCCTACTGTTAGACCCTTGAGCTCTAGCCTCGGAAAATGCGTACCGCAAGCCGTACCTCGAGGTAGTGGTAGCGCATAGCATGCACGCGAGGATGTGCGGGCAGTCAGGTGTGAGGTGTTGGGATAAATTGCAAGTACATGAACGGGCAAGTATGGAGATGGTCACACAAGTGTGCACGGAGGCACCGGTGAAGGGAACAACCGATCAAGGCTCAACAGTGTGCTAAGGGACCAAACTGTGGCCAAGAGTTGTCACAATGCACAAGTAGGTGAATGCGCGGGTGGGCAGTGAGGATGCCCACGAGCAAGGCACAGTGCAACACTCAAGGAGGTTCGGTGAAGCTGATACAACCACGCAAAGGGACTCTAGGAGTGCGCATGACTCAATAGGCATGGCAGACACTAAGGGAGGCTCAACACTTAGCGGCTGGGGAGTTGACTACTTGTGGAGATCGGCTAAGCCCTTGACCAGGCTCGAGCACCGTTGGACGCAGCAATCCCATTCAGATGATCGTGATCCTAGGAGGTGATCATGGACGTGGGCCTCAGAGGAGAGTGGATCGGATCGACAATGCTGAGTTAGCGCCAAGTCAATCCAAGCAAACAATTGGGGAAAGATTCTCTCCGGATATGGCAAGTCAATCTGTTATGGAAACAATCTTGGAGATTGCAGATCAACGGCTAAGATTGAACAAATCGAGTTCTGATGGAGAGAATCACGGGATTCAAATCTATTAGTTGCCATATCAGATTTGCTCGGCTCCTCTATATAAAGGGGGTCAGCCTCATTCTGCAGAGGCAACCAGGCAACCAAGATACCAGAACCAGGAGCGACCAGATCAGTCGAGAGACACAGAGAGCCCAAGATTCCAAGGGAGTGGAAGTCGAGATTGGGCAGCAGTCCAGTGTTCTTGAGAGAAGACACAAGACGAGTAGGGAGTGCAAGCAGTGCAAGGCTACAAGGCATATGCTCATGAGATTGCATGTAAGATTTTTGTTCTGGGTTGGGTTTTTCGTGTACTTGTAATACATGTGAATACGAGTTACGTTTTCCCAATTGTGTTCTTATGTTCCTTTGTGTTGCTTCTTCTGTTTTGTGATCGTCTGGCCTCGACGGTACGCCCGGTGTGTGTGTGGCTGGTCGACAAATGGAGTGTCGATGCCTAGCGGGGGGTGGAAAAATTTGTGACCCACATTGGCCCCGTGACAGTTGTTATCGGAGTAAGGTTTTGTCCGTGACAAGCCAGAGTACTCGTGATAGTGGTGCTGCGTTCGAGTTGAGAATAGCCTTTGTCAAAGACCACACGTACACTACAATCAGCAACTGTGTGGACCAGGGTGATGGAAGCGTTGCGGGAGTGATTGGAGGTTCTAGAAGGCCGTATTGCAGAGCTCAATGAACGAGCAGACCCGACCGCTACGCTAGAACCCTGTGTTGCTGCTTTGGAGGACAACGTCGACAAAGGCGACGATCTTGGTGGAACCATAACTGATCTGCTGAAGGCGATCAGGCTTGATGTAACAACCTTGAAGGATGATGTGGTCTTGATCNGTCGACTGTTCAACGCCCGGGGAAGGCCCCCAGAGGGGAGCCATTCCCAGTTTGTCCCTTGGCCAGCACGCAGCGACCCACTCTCGCCGCTGGAGCAGCTCCAGCAGTCCCCCGACAGCCAATGGGTTCGAGACTGGGACCCCCGAACCCAGCCCTCAAAGCCAATCCTTTTCCCGAGGTTACAGATCCATTTTGCCGACTTCCCTTGCCTACATTGTTCCATCGACTAGCGGCTGTTCACCTTGGAGACCTGATGCGGTTATGAGTCTGACTGGGCGTGGGTGGCACTCGGTCCTCCAGATTTTCAAGGGCCGTTGGGGGCGCACTGGACACCATGTGATATGCAGTGCTATTCCAGCCGCTGGACCCTACCTCCGGCTTAGCCGTTTCCAGGGTGGGCAGGCCGTAAACAGAAAAGATGACTCTTCCCCAGGCCCCCGCCGATGTCTTTGGACCCCCTAACGTTGCCTTCGGCCACCATGTCCTGGTTCAGGAGTTTTAACCCAATTCCCTTTCAAAGCTCGCGCATGGGGTGCTATCAGACGGGCATCCCACGTCTCCTAGGATTGACTAACCCATATACAAGTGCCGTTCACATGGAACCTTTCCCCACTTTGGCCTTCAAAGTTCTCATTTGAATATTTGCTACTACCACCAAGATTTGCACCGATGGCTGCTCTGCCCGGGCTCACGCCCCAGATTTTGCAGCGACCGCCGCGCCCTCCTACTCATCGGGGCCTGGCACTTGCCTCGACAGCCACGTATAGGTTGCGTGCTTCAGCGCCATCCATTTTTGGGGCTAGTTGATTCGGTAGGTGAGTTGTTACACACTCCTTAGCGGATTTCGACTTCCATGACCACCGTCCTGCTGTCTTAATCGACCAACACCCTTTGTGGGTTCTAGGTTAGCGCGTAGTTGGGCACCATAACCCAGCTTCTAGTTCATCCCGCATTGCTAGTTCTGCTTACCAAAAATGGCCCACTTGGAGCTCTCGATTCTCTTAGTTGCACTATCCTACCTATTTAAAGTTTGAGAATAGGCGAAGGGCGTTGCGCCCCCGTTGCCTCTAATCATTGGCTTTACCCAATAGGATTCGCCCTCAAGCTCCAGCTATCCTGAGGGAAACTTCGGACGGAACCAGCTACTAGACGGTTCGATTAGTCTTTCACCCCTATACCCAAGTCGGACGAACGATTTGCATGTCAGTATTGCTGAGGGCCTCCACCAGAGTTTCCTCTGGCTTCGCCCGCTCAGGCCTAGTTCACCATCTTTCGGGTCCCCATAGTCATGCTGTCACTTGAACCCTTCTCAGAAGATCAAGGTTGGTCGGTGGTGCACCCGCTGGGGATCCAACTAGTCAGCTTCCTTGCACCTTACGGGTGTTTCACCCATTGCCTCGCACACATGTCAGACTCCTTGGTCCGTGTTTCAAGACAGGCCAAATGGGGAGCCCACAGGCCGATGCCCGAAGCATGCAGGTGCTGATGCACGCCGAGAGGCACACGTTGCCTACCACGATCTAGGCCACAACATTTCCGCAAGCGTTTTGAAGGCTTGGGCTTGGGTCATTGCCCCAATACGCATTGGTCCACACCCCGAGACAATCGGCGGACCGGCTTGTCGCCGTTCCACATCTGACTGGGGCGCATCGCTGGCCCCCATCATTTCCCTCCTGACAATTTCAAGCACTGTTTGACTCTCTTTTCAAAGTCCTTTTCATCTTTCCCTCGCGGTACGTGTTTGCTATCGGTCTCTCACCCATAATTAGCATTGGACGGAATTTACCGCCTGATTGAGGCTTCATTCCCAAACAACCCGACTTGTTGACAATGCCTCATGGTGTGACAGGGTCCAAACACAACAGGGTTCTCACCCTCCATGGCGCCCCTTTCCAGGGAACTTGGGCCTGGTCCGTCGCTGTGGACGCTTCTCCTTACTACAATTTGAGTGCCGTGGGCGCTCGATTTTCATGGTGGGCATTTCCCGATTCACTTGCCATTACTAGGGGAATCCTTGTTTGTTTCTTTTCCTCTGCTTATTGATATGCTTAAACTCAGTGGGTGGCCCAGCCTGACCTGGGGTCGCATGCTTTTCTGATGGAAGGCCGCCGAGTGCCGAGGGAGAGACGGTCTGGTCCAACGCCCGGGGGGCGCTTTTACCACCACTGCACATCGTGGAGTGCGTCGCTCCATCGCTCGCTTTTGAGCCAGCCGCAGCTGGGATGCCACAGGAGGCCAACTTCCGCAACCCCCCCCCCCCCCCGGCTCCACTCACCCATGACGCGACTTAGAGGCGTCAGGTGGCTGGGGGTGACACATTGTGTGACACCCAGGCAAGCGTGCCCTTGGCCAAAGAGGCTTTCGGGCACAACTTGCATTCAAAGACTTGATGGTTCAAGGGATTCTACAATTCACACCAGGTATTGCATTTCGCTACATTCTTCATCGATGCGAGAGCCGAGATATCCATTGCCTAGAGTTGTCATTGTCACACTGGAGAAGGCGAGGTGCCCCAGGCCGAACCCACATGGGGGAAGCACCCAGGGCTGCACCTCTCGTGTTCTAGTTCCTTGGTGCATCCCATGCCAGGGTACGTTGTACAGTCAGGAGCACGGGGGCGGCAAAGAGCCTGCGTCCTCCCAATGGCCTTGCGAGCGTGTGCCCACCCGGCTGGCATTTTGTTCACATGTTCACGCGTCGTTCTGTTCTTGCAGGAATTGACAATGATCCTAGTGCAGGTTCACCGATGGAAACCTTGTTACAACTTCTCCTTCCTCTAAATGATAAGGTTCAATGGACTTCTCACGACGTTGTCAACGGTGAAGCATCCGCATTGCCGCAATCCAAACACTTCACCGGACCATTCAATCGGTAGGACCGATGGGAGGTCTGTACAAAGGGCAGGGACGTAGTCAACGCGAGCTAAGGACTCACGCTTACTAGGAATTCCTTGTGGAAGACCAACAATTGCAATGATCTATCCCCATCACGATGAAATTTCAAAGTTTACCCGAGCCTGTCGGCCAAGGCTATAGACTTGTTGAATACATTAGTGCAACACGCGTGCGGCCCAGAACATCTAAGGGCATCACAGACCTTTTATTGCCTCAAACTTCCTTGGCCTAAGCGGCCATAGTCCCTCTAAGAAGCTGGCCATGGACGTGTACCTCCACATAGCTAGTTAGTAGGCTGAGGTCTCATTCGCTAACAGAATTAACCAGACAAATCGCTCCACCAACTAAGAACGGCCATGCACCACCACCCATAGAATCAAGAAAGAGCTCCCAGCCTGTCAGTCCTTACTATGTCTGGACCTGGTAAGTTTCCTCGTGTTGAGTCAAATTAAGCTGCTGGCTCCACTCCTGGTGGTGCCCTTCCGTCAATTCCTTTAAGTTTCAGCCTTGCGACCATACTCCCCCCGAAACCCAAAAACTTTGATTTCTCATAAGGTGCCAGCNGGGAGTGCTTAGGCCCGCACAGCCCGCCACCTGTCTTCCGCCTTACTCGCCCAAGAACAAGTCTTCCGGGCGGTTAGGGCGTCCAGCTCACTCCTGACCGAGTCTTTAGGGAGGTTGGAAGTCCAGCTCGCCTTCCCTTGACCGAGTATTGTGGGAGTGCTCCTTCCCACATTGCTTGGCCCTCGCCCTATATATATCCCATTGATCCTTTGGCATTCCTTCCCTCGATCCTTTCCCGAGCTGCCATGCCATCGAGGGTCCGCCTGGCAGCTGTTTCCATGTCCGAGCATTAAGGGGCTGACACCCACCAACATGGTAGCTGCAAGCCCCTCAATGCTCGGACATGGATATGGCTGCTATGCGGGTCGTCGATTGCATAGCAAACAGGGCGGGTGCCAGGGACATCCTAAGCCTTCCCAGGACACGCTCCATGGCGAGCTGGTAGGCTTCAGATGCGCACAAGCTCCCGCTACCAGTTTCCTAGGGCCGGTAATCCGGATGCTCTAGGAATGCCATAAGCTCCCGCAAGAGCCATTAGGGAAGGTCGCTCATTGAGCAACTCCTTGGATGCCAGCCACTGATCCAAGGTGTGGGCACGGGCCCAGGGCCAAGGTGGGTGCCAGTGGCGCCCAGCAGGACCAGACCGGCTTCAGTCGTGGGGGGCACGGGCTCCCAGTCAAAGGCGACCAGAGGACTGAGCTGGCAAGCAGTCCACCTGCTCCAGTCAGCCCCACTGCTGCAGGCACCAACACCTGCTCGGCAGGTAGGGGAAAGCAGGGCAGCCAGGGAACGGTGCTACCTGCTCCCGCAAGGATAAATGGGCGGCTGATCTGCAGATGGAGGACGCATGAGAAAGCACACCGATACTCAGGCACACTCCAGGCGAGCAAGCAAGTGAGCGAGCGAGCCAGGCAAGGAGGAAGGAAGACTGGAGCAAAGGAAGGGAAGTCCTTGACAGAGAGCCAAACCAGGAAGGCCAGTAGCGCTGTCTCCAGTTCCTCCAGCCGTGTGTGCACTCCCGGGGCGAGTTCACCTGTCCAAGTGAGGAGTGCAAGTGCTGGACACACAAAGGCACATATTTGGCATGTCCGTGTAAGGTCGTGTAAGGATTTTGCATATTCTTGTAATCCGGTTTGTTAATACAAGTGAGATTTCCCTTACCGTGTGCTGTTCGATTCTGTCCCTTTGTTGCGAAACCTCGCCGAGCTGCGTTGTTGTGTGTGTTTGGGTTGGCTGAGAGTGTGTGGGACACTGCTCAGCACCATCGCAGGAATGGAAAATTTTGGGTGAAGTCCAACCCCTGCGACAGTAGCCAACACGGGAACCAGAGAGCATACCACAGCATAACACGCGTGGGACGTCCATTGAGGGGCTGCCGGGCGGACAGTCCAATGGTCCACACCACCATTGAAACAGCCAACACGTACAGCCAAAAGATACCCCCGTCACGTGGAAAGATACCCCCGCCCCGCTCCGAGAGGTTTCTCGGAAGGGAAAGAGGGCAGTCCGCTAGACCACGACCGGGCGATGGACGCGAGAAGATCTAGACAGAAAAGTGAGAAATCCAACCGACTGACCGACCGCATTACCGATGTGTGGCAGCTGCTGCAGAGAGCAGCGCCTGTGAGTGACCATGCCTGACCCAGAGAACGGCCAGTGGTATAGCAAGGCACAGCCCGTGGTTGAGCAAGGGCTGTCACCTCGGTCATTCAAGGCATCACCCGTCATCGACCGAGCGCACAGCCTGTGCTAGAGCAAAGCACTGCCCATGAGCAACCGAGTGAACAGCCCGAGGTCAACCAAGGGATGTCGCCCTGGTTGAGAATTCGCATCGCCCATGCTAGCGAAAGGCACAGCCCCTGAGTATTCCAGCCAACCGAACATGTTCCTGATGTGTGGAAGATGCCGTGAGCTACAAAACGAGCTCACAACAAGCATCTGGGCTGCCTCCAACCACGACATTGCACACCGGCCAAGCCAGCGTCGATGTGGTGGCGGAGGAAGCACACCCAGCACCAGAGCATGTCCCCACGATCGGTAGGGATCATGCCCACGGGTGATGGTACGGATGCAAGGGGGCAGCCATGCCACACAGTACCCGTTAAAGAGCTTTATTTACGTTTTTGGTATTCCCAGAAGATGATACGATGACTGCAGAATTTTACACCAACCGCCCGGGCACTGCCAACGCTCACCACGGTTGACCAAGGCATCGCCCATGGTATACCAGGGGCAGTTGCTGTGGTCGATCAAGGCATCGCCCGTGATCGACCAAGGGCTGATGCTGGAAGAGCAAGGATCTGCTCACGAGTGACCATGATAGACTGAGCGCACCGCCCGTGGTTGACCAAGGCATTGCCTGTGGTATACCAGGGGCAGTCACCATGGTCGATCAAGGCATCGCCCGTGGTATACCAGGGGCAGTCGCCGCGGTTGATCAAGGCATCGCCCGTGATCGNTGGTAGAGCAAGGCACTGCCCATGAACGACAGTGATCAAACGAGAGCACTGCCCATGGTAGAGCAAGGCACAGCCCGTGGTTGACCAAGGCACTGCCCGTCGTATACCAGGGGCTGTCGCTGCAGTTGATTAAGGCATCGCCCATGATTGAGCAAGGGCTGATGCTGGTAGAGCAAGGATCCGCCCATGAGCGACTGAGAGCACTGCCTGTGAGCGACCGTGATCGACTGAGCGCACCGCCCTTAGTAGAGCAAGGCACTGCCTGTGGTCGACTGAGGCATTGCCCGTGATATACCAGGAGCAGTGCTGCAGTCGACCAAGGCATCGCCCGTGATCAACCAGGGTCTGTCACTGGTAGAGCAAGGCACAGCCCATGAGCGGCCGATAGCACGGCCCGTGAGCGACAGTGATCGACCGAGAGCACCACCCATGGTAGAGCAAGGCACAGCCCGTGGTTGACCAAGGCAACGCCCATCGTCGACCAGGGGCTGTCACCGTGGTCGATAAAGGCATCGCCCATGGTATACCCGGGGCCATCGCTGCAGTTGACCAAGGCATCGCCCGTGATCGACCAGGGGCTGTCACTGGTAGAGCAAGGCCCAGCCCGTGGTTGACCAAGGCATCGCCCGTGATCGACCAGGGGCTGTCACTGGTAGAGCAAGGCCCAGCCCGTGGTTGACCAAGGCATCGCCCGTGATCGACCAGGGGCTGTCACTGGTAGAGCAAGGCCCAGCCCGTGGTTGACCAAGGCATCGCCCGTGATCGACCAGGGGCTGTCACTGGTAGAGCAAGGCCCAGCCCGTGGTTGACCAAGGCATCGCCCGTGATCGACCAAGGGCTGACGCTGGTAGAGCAAGGATCCGGCCATCAGCAGCAGTGATCGTCCGAGGGCTGTTGCCGTGGTCAATCAAGGCATCCCCCGTGGTATACCAGGGGCTGTCGCCGCGGTCGATCAAGGCATTGCCCGTCGTCAACCAGGGGCTGTTGAAGTGGTCAATCAAGGCATCGCCCGTGGTATACCAAGGCATTGCCCGTGATCGACCAAGGGCGGATGCTGGTGGAGCAAGGATCCGGCCATCAGCGGCAGTGATCGTCCGAGGGCTGTTGCCGTGGTCAATCAAGGCATCACCTGTGATTGACCAAGGGCTGTCTCTAGTAGAGCAAGGCATGGCCCATGAGCAACCGAGAGCACTGCCCGCGAGAGACGATGATCGACAAAGCGCTGTTGCTGTTGCCGTTCAAGGCATTGCCAGTGGTCGCCCAGGGGCTGTCGCCATGGGCGATCAAGGCATTGCCCGGCGTCAACCAGGGGCTGTTGCAGTGGTCAATCAAGGCATCGCCAGTGATCGACCAAGGGCTGATGCCGCTAGAGCAAGGATCCGCCCAAGGGCGGCCAAGAGCACTGCCCATGAGCGACCATGATCGACAAAGTGTTGTCGCTGTCACTGATCAAGGCATCGCCAGTGGTCAACCGGGGGCTGTCCCCATGGTCGATCAAGGCCTCGCCCATCATCGACCAGGGGCTGTCGCGGGTAGAGCAAGGCGCAGCCCACGAGCGACAGAGAGCACCGCCCCTGGAAGAGCAAGGCACGGCCCGAGGTCAACCAGGAGCTGTTGCCGGGGTCAACCAAGGCATTGCCCGTTGTCGCCCAGGGGCTGTCGCAGTAGTCGATCGAGGCATCGCCCATGGCATACCAGGGGCAGTCGCTGTTGTTGAGCAAGGCATAACCCGTGATCGAAAAAGTGATGTCTCTGGTAGAGCAAGGCACGGCCTGTGGTCAACCAGGAGCTATTGCCGTGGTCAACCAAGGCCTTGCCCGTTGTCGACCAGGGGCTGTCGCTGGTAGAGCAAGGCACGGCCCGTGGTCAACCAGGAGCTGTTGCCGTGGTCAACCAAGGCATTGCCCGTTGTCGACCAGGGGCTGTCGCAGTGGTCGATCGAGGCATCGCCCATGGTATACCAGGGGCAGTCGCTGTTGTTGATCAAGGCATCACCCGTGATCGACAAAGGGCTGTCTCTGGTAGAGCAAGGCACAGCCTGTCAGCGACTGAGCACTGCCTGTGAGAGACCATGATTGACAAAGCGCTGTCACTGTGGTCGATCATGGCTTCGCCCGTGGTTGACCAAGGGCTGCTGCTGCGGTCAATCAAGGCATCGCCAGTGGTCGACCGAGCACGCAGCCCGTGCTAGAGCAACGCAATGCACATGAGCAACCGAGTGAACAGCCCGAGATCCACCGTGGGATGTCACCCTGGTCGATAATTGCATCACCTGTGGTAGAGCAAGGCACCACCCCTGAGTTTTCCAGCCAACCGAGCATGTTCCTGATGTGCGGAAGATGCTGTGAGCTACAAAATGAGCTCACAACAAGCATCCGGGCTGCCTCCGACCACCACGACGGACGCCAGCCAAGCCGGCGACGGTGTGGTGGTGGAGGAAGCACGCCCAGCACCAGGGCATTCCCCCACGATTGGTAGGGACCATGCCCCCGGTTGATGGTACGGATGCAAGGGGGCAGCCAAGCCACACACTACCTCCTTAAAGAGCTTTATTTAAGTTTTTGGTATTCCCAGAAGGTGATATGATGACCCCAGAATTTTACACCAACCGCCCAGGCGCTACCAACGCCCACCATGGTCCACCAAGGCATCGACCGTGGTATCTATGGTGGATCAAGGCATCACCTGTGATCGACCAAGGGCTGACGCCGGTAGAGCAAGGATCTGCCCATGAGCGACCATGATTGACCGAGTGCACCGCCCTTGGTAGAGCAAGGCACTGCCCATGAGCGACAGTGATCAACCGAGAGCACCGCCAGTGGTAGAGCAAGGCACAGCCCGAGGTCGACCAAGGCATCACCTGTGGTATATCAGGGTCTGTCGCTGCGGTTGATCAAGGCATCGCCTGTGATCGACCAGGGGCTGTTGCTGGTATAGCAAGGCACAGCCCATGAGCGACCAAGAGCACTGCCCGTGAGCAACAGTGATCAACCGAGAGCACCGCCCCTGGTAGACCAAGGCACAGCCCGTGGTCAACCAAGGCATCGCCCGTGGTATACCAAGGGCAGTTGCTGCGGTCGATCAAGGCATAGCCCATGATCGACCAAGGGCTGTCACTGGTAGAGCAAGGCATGGCCCGTGAGCGACCGAGAGCACTGCCTGTGAGCAACAGTGATCGACCTGGAGCACTGCCCATGGTAGTGCAAGGCATCGCCTGTCATCAACCAGAGGCTGTCGCTGTGGTCGATCAAGGCATGGCCTGTGGTCAGCAGGCAAAACAACGCTTGTTATCGATGAAGAATAGGTGTGGTGGTGTGTGAGCGTGGCTGAGATAGAGCGTTGATCGTGGTTGACATTGCTGTGCGATGTAGCAAAGCACTCTGGTCAAGGAAGCACTGGATGCCTGTGCTATATATATAGCAAAGACAACTCATCGAAGGAATGGCGACCTTTGGAGGCCAATCTGAGACCAGAGGTGAGGTGAGAACGACCAACGGCTGCTAATCTCCAAGCAAGGCGTGGCAATTATTGACCTTTATCCCGGTCGGGCAGACAGGGTGGCGTGCTTGCTGATGGGGCAAGGCACTGCGCTGGCCGGTGGGGGGATGCGCGGCTAGCTCTATGGCTTCTTGTACCCTGACTTGAGTGTGCAGTGGCGCTCTGGCCATCCTGGGGCCCGTCCAACCTCCTGGCCCTGCCCCGAAGAAGCAAGGTTCAGCAGGTTGGGACAAATCGAAGCGACGAAGGGCTGAATCTCAGTGGATTGTGGCAGTAAGGTCACTCTGCCACTTACAATACCCTGTCGCGTATTTAAGTTGTCTACAAAGGATTCTACCCGCCGTGCGGTAGGAATTGTGCTTCAAGGCGGCTCACACGACTCGTCCGCCGGGCGGGCTTCACCAATGACATGTGCCCTTGGGGGAAGTGGGCCCCTACTGCAGGACGGGAATCGGGTGACAGGCACATGTGTCAGTACTAGCCCAGATTCTGACTTAGTGGTGTTCAGTCATAACCCAGCGCATGGTAGCTTCGCGCCACTGGCTTTTCAACCAAGCGCGATGACCAAATGTGCGAATCAACGATTCCTCTCGTACTAGGTTGAATTACTATTGTGACACTGTTATCAGTAGGGTAAAACTAACCCGTCTCACGATGGTCTAAACCCAGCTCACGTTCCCTATTGGTGAGTGAACAATCCAACACTTGGTGAATTCTGCTTCACAATGATGGGAAGAGCCGACATCGAAGGATCAAAAAGCAATGTCGCTATAAATGCTTGGCTGCCACAAGCCAGTTATCCCTGTGGTAACTTTTCTGACGCCTCTAGCTTCAAATTCTGAAGATCTAAAGGATCGATAGGCCACGCTTTCACAATTCTTATTCATACTGGAAATTAGAATCAAACAAGCTTTTACCCTTTTGTTCCACATCAGATTTCTATTCTCGTTGAGCTCATCTTAGGACACCTGCGTTATCTTTTAACAAAAGTGCTGCCCCAGCCAAACTCCCCACCTGACAATGTCTTCCACCCGGATTGGCCCGCTGAGGCAGACCTTAGTTCCAAAAGAAGGGGCGTTGCC
>CXYZ01012186.1:56463-85291 GCA_900006705.1 Sonneratia caseolaris
TACTCACAGAAGGTGCGCGGGATGCCGTGGAGCGCAGGATCGGTGCTTACGGGATAAGGATTGCTGATACCAACATGGAAAGGATCGATTGTTTCGTTATGCAGAGCGGCTGGTGATCAATCAGGAACCAAGTGGGGCGCAGGAGGACAGTGCATCTGAGAAGCTGTCTAGGTGGGACGAACATGGTCAAGATGAAGATCATGTGATAGCAAACAATCAGGGAAAGTTGCCCTAGGAATATGGCAATCAATCTGTTATGGAAACAACCTTGAAGGGATTGGACTATTATGGAAACAATCCTAAAAGGATTGGACAAATTGAAAACCTGATGGAGTGAATCAAGGGATTCGATTATATCAGTTGTCATATCGGGTTTGCTAGGCTCCTCTATATAAAGGGGGTCAGTCTCATTCTCAAGACGAACAACCGAGAGGCACAATCCTGAAGAGGGAGAAACCACAAAGGTCTCAAGACGTCTCAGAGAAGAGAGTCAAGGAGAGCAGCTAGAGAAAGTTGGGAAACACGAGGGAGAGCGAGAGAGGCAGAGCATAGAGTTGCTACTGCAAGTTGTAGCTCAGTAGTGAGTGGGGAGTGAGTCCCGTTTACCCTTGTAACGCCGAAGTGTGTTGGATTAGGGTGCATCGAGTGAGGAGTGTAAGTGGCACGGAGGTCGTGAGGCATATACTCGACAAGCTGAGTGAGTTTGCACTTGTAAAGGGTTTTTCATACTTGTACAATTGTAAATACAAGTGGAGTTTTCCCTTTGTATATTGCTCGTGTTCGTTCCTTGTGGTGTGATCGTGTGCCAGGTGACACCAAACCTTGGTTGCGTGTGGGGGTTGGTTGGCAGGCGGAGCTATCAATGCCTAGTGGGGTGCAGAAGATTTGTGGTCTGCATTGGTCCCGTGACAGTAGGTGTCATGGGACCAATGCGGGGATCGAATTTTTCCACATCCCGCTAGGCATTGACAGCTCTGCTTGCCAACCAGCCCCCACTCACAACCAAGGTTTGATGTCACCTGGCACACGATCACACCACAAGGAACGAACACGAGCAATATACAAAGGGAAAACTCCACTTGTATTTACAATTGTACAAGTATGAAAAACCCTTTACAAGAGCAAACTCACTCAGCTTGTCGAGTATATGCCTCATGCCCTCCGTGCCGCTTACCCTCCTCACTGGACACACCCTAACCCGACACACTTCGGTGTTACAAGGGTAGACAGGAGTCACACCCCACTCACCGCTGAGCTACAACTTGCAGTAGCAACTCTATGCTCTACCTCTCTTGCTCTCCCTCATGTTTCCCAGCTTTCTCTAGCTGCTCTCCTTGACCCTCTTCTCTGAGACATCTTGAGACCTTTTTGGTTTCTCCCTCTGTTCGGTTGTGCCTCTCGGTTGTGTCTTGAGAATGAGACTGACCCCCTTTATATAGAGGAGCCTAGCAAACCCGATATGGCAACTGATATATTCGAATCCCTTGATTCACTCCATCAGGTTTCAATCTATCCAATCCCGGCCATCCCTCCAAGATTGTTTCCATAACAAATTAATTGCCATATTCCTAGAGAAACTTTCCCTGATTGTTTGCTATCACATGATCTTCATCTTGACCATGTTCGTCCCAACAGGAGAGCTTCTCGGATGCACTTGCACACCTGCACCCCACTTGGTTCTTGATTGATCACCAGCCGCGCCGCATAAGGAAACAATCGATCCTTTCCATGTTGGTGTCAGCGATCCTTATCCTGTGAGCACCGATCCTGCGCTCCACACCATCCCATGCACCTTTTGTGAGTAGGCGTGCTCATCGCACTAGATCATCGGGTCCCGCATGATCAAGACTTCACTTGCATGTCTGCATCTCTACTCGTCCACCGTGCACTGTCGCCGACCAGCAACACATGGCTCCTCCAATCAGCCCCAGCATGAAGTGATCAAGCGCCTTTCAATCACTCTCTGCTCATGCCTTAGCATTCCCGGGCTGTCTAGCGATCATCCACCTTGCATTGGTCGACCAGCATTGACCCCAAGGCCATGGCACTTGCCTTCAGTCCACCAAGTCCTTGCTCCACACCACTCTGCTTGGTTGATCATGCAAGTCTCCTGTCCAGCTTAGCCTCCTGTCCACAAACCTTCTCTCCATGTGTTCCGCATTAGCACGCAAGCACTCCCCCAGTCAAGAGCCCGAACATGCGGTACACCTTCTTCTGGCTCATAGCTCATGGCTGTAACAGTAGGCCCCTATCCTACCATCGAAAGTTAACAGGGCAGAAATTTGAATGATGCGTCACTGGCACGCTGGCCGTGCGATCTGTCAAGTTATCATGAATCATCAGAGCATCGGGCAAAGCCCGCATCCACCTTTTATCTAATAAATGCATCCCTTCCAGAAGTCGGGGTTCATTGCACATATTAGCTCTAGAATTACTACGGTTATTCAAGTAGGAGATACCATCAAACAAACTATAACTGATTTAATGAGCATTCGCAGTTTCACAGTCTGAATTAGTTCATACTTACACATGCATGGCTTAATCTTTGAGACAAGCATATGACTACTGACAGGATCAACCAGGTAGCATTCATTGATAACATCCCACTCGCCGAGCGCCGCATTCAGGAACCCGCCAACACGTATAGCCAAAGCACCACTCACATGCCGTCACACGCACAGGATCACAGTCACGCGGATAGATACCCCTGCCCTGCTCCGAGAGGTTTCTCGGAATGGAAAGAGGGCAGTCCGCTAGACCGCAACCGGGTGATAGACGCAAGATCTAGACAGAAAAGTGAGAAATCCAACCAACCGACCGACCGCATTACTGATGTGTGGCAGCTGCTGTCAGAGCAGTGCCCGTGAGCAATCATGACCAACCGAGAGAACGGCCCGTGGTACAGCAAGGCACAGCCCATGGTCGAGCGAGGGGTGCCACCACAGTCATTCAAGGCATCGCCCGTCGGTGACCGAGCGCACAGCCAGTTCTAGAGCAAGGCACTGCCCATGAGCAACCAAGTAAACAGCCCCGGAGTATTCCAGCCAACTGAACATGTTCTTGATGTGTGGAAGATGCTGTGAGCTACAAAACGAGCTCACGACAAGCATTCGGGCTGCCTCCGACCACGACAATGCACACCGGCCAAGCCAGCATCGAAGTGATGGCAGAGGAAGCACACCCAGCACCAGAGCACGTCCCCACGATCAGTAGGGATCATGCCCATGGGTGATGGTACAGATGCAAGGGGGTAGCCATGCCACACACTACCCCCTTAAAGAGCTTTATTTAAGTTTTCGGTATTCCCAGAAGGTGATATGATGACCCCGGAATTTTACACCAACCGCCCGGTGCTACCACTGCCCACCATGGTCGACCAAGGCATTGCCGGTGGTATACCAGCGGCAGTCACTGCAGTCGATCAAGGCATTGCCCGTGATTGACCAGGGGCTGTCACTGGTAGAGCATAGCACAGCCCATGAGCAACCGAGAGCACTGCCCGTGAGCGACATTGATCGACCAAGAGCACCGCCCATGGTAGAGCAAGGCACAGCCCGTGGCCGACAAAGGCATTGCATGTGGTATACCAGGGGCAGTCGCTGCGGTCGATCAAGGCATCGCCCGTGATCGACCGGGGGCTGTCGCTGGTAGAGCAAGGCACAGCCCATGAGCAACTGAGAGCACTGCCCGTGAGAGACCATGATCGACAAAGCGCTGTCGCTGTGGTCAACCAAGGGCTGATACTGTCATCGATCAAGGCATCGCCAGTGGTTGACTGAGCTCGAAGCCCGTGCTAGAGTAAGGCACTGCACAAGAGAAACTGAGTGAACAGCCTGAGATCAACCGTGGGATGTCGCCCTGGTGGATAATTGCATCGCCCGTGCTAGAGCAACACACAGCCCGAGTATTCCAGCCATCCGAATGTGTTCCCAATGTGTGGAAGATGCCGTGAGCTGCAAAATGAGCTCACAAGAAGCAACCGGGCTTGGCCGGCGTGCGTCAGAGTGGTGGCAGAGGAAGCACGCCCAGCGCCAGAGCATGCCCCCATGGTCGGTAGGGATCATGCCCACTGGTGATGGTACGGATGCAAGGGGGCAGCCATGCCACACACTACCCCTTAAAGAGCTTTATTTACGTTTTTGGTATTCCCAGAAGGTGTCACACAGGTTAGAACTCACCCAAAATTTTCTGTTCCTGTGATGGTGCTGAGCAGTGTCCCGTACACTCTCAGCCAACCCAAAGACACACAGCAAAATAGCTTGGTGAGGTTTAGCAATCAAGGATCGGGATCGAACAATGCAAGGTAATGGAAATCTCACTTGTATTCACGAACTCGAATTACAAGAACATGCAAAACCCTTACACGACCTTGCACGGTCACACCCAAGTATATGCCTCGTGTCTCCGGCACTTGTACTCCTCACTTGGATGGGTGAACTTTGCTCCAGGAGTTCACACTCGGCTTTGAGGGAATTGGTCACAGTACTGCCGGCCTTCCTTTGCTCAACCCTTTGTGATGGAGTGCTTTCCTCTCGACTCTCTCCAGTTGCTCCTCCTTCAACCTTGAGACCCGAGTCCTATTTATCCTTGCCGGGGGGGGGGGGGNCTCACCCAAAATTTTCTGTTTCTGCGATGGTGCTCAGCAGTGTCCCATACACTCTCAACCAACCCAAACACGCACAGCAAAATAGCTTGACGAGATTTAGTAATCAAGGATCAGAATCGAACAATGCAAGGTAAGGGAAATCTCACTTGTATTCACAAACTTGAATTATAATGACACACAAAACCCTTACACGACCTTGCACGGTCACGCCCAAGTATATGCCTTGTGTCACCAGCACTTGCACTCCTCACTTGGATGGGTGAACTTCACTTGGGGAGTTCACACTCAGCTTTGAGGGAGCTGGTCACAATACCGTCGGCCTTCCTTTGCTCGACCTTCTGTGATGGAGTGTTTCCTCTCAACTCTCTCCAGTTGCTCCTCCTTGACCTTGAGACCTGAGTCCTATTTATCATTACAGGGGGGGATCCACTGCCCCTGGTTTCTAGGAAACAACTCAGCTTCCATAACCACCCACTCCACGTTTCTAGGGGCTACAATTGAATAAGGTTGACTGCTTGCCAACTCAGTCATTCGGTCAACACTTTGACCGAGACTCCATCGTTCCACGACTGGAGTATGCCAGGTCTGACTGAGTGCCACCTACACTCAGTTCGGTCATGGGCACCGTGCCCTTGCCTTGGATTAGTTGCTGATAGCATGGAACATTAGCACTACTCGACCGTGAGCGACTTTCCCTAGTGAGTCTTTCGGGAACACCCGTGCTCCTGTTGCCTGCCAGCTCACCTTGAACGGGTATTGCGGGAGGATAGGGCATCCAAGTCACCTGCCCTTGACCGGGTCTTGCGGGATCGCCCATGCCCGCATTGCTTGCCACTTGGCGTCCGCCTTGCTCGCTCGGGAGCAAGTCTTGCGGGAGGATAGGAAGTCCAACTCACCCACCTTGGACCGAGTCTTGCGAGATCACCCCTTCCCGCATAGCCTAGCAGCTCGCCCTTCCGTTCCAACTGATCCTTCGGCAGTCTTCCCTCAATCTTGTCCCTGGCTGCCATGCCATCGAGGGTTCGCCTAGCAACCATGTTCGTGTCCGAGTATCAAGAGGCTAACAAACCTCCCTCACTTGAGGAAGCCGATGCCCACATCGGAATAGAGTGGAGATACTCCTGGATCTTGTCCTCGAACTGCCAGAGTGTTGCCTCCTTTTCCCAACTCGCTTCTGACATTGGCAAACCTTTCCATAGACCTAGATACTCCGTTCTCCGGTTCTTCTTGCTGTACCCCAACACCTGTCAGTCCAACACGCGGTCAGCCTCCCTTTCCAATTCCGTTCACACATTCAATGGGGCACGTCTTGCCCTAACGCGATCAGCATCTGCATCTTCATGGTAGGGCTTTAGGAAGCTGACATGGAAAGTTGGATGAATCTTCATCCTCTTGGGTAGTGGTAAGCGATAAGTCACGGCTCCAACTCGCTTTACTACCTCAAATGACCCATCATACCGCTGAATGAGGCCTTTGTGCCGTCTCTTGCTCATCACTTTCTTCCAATTTTGGGGCATCAATTTCAGCATGACCTTGTCACCGACATGAAATTCTAGCGGTCGACGCCCTTGATCTGCATATTTCTTCATGCGGCAGACAGCTTTGGTAAGGCTGTCCTTTGCTTCCTCGACCATCACCTGCTTATTCCAGGCAAAACGGTAGGCAGCAAGACATGGCACTTCCTTCTTTTGTAGGGCCACTTCGGAAGGGGTCAATGGTTGATAGCCTAAAGAGAGCTCAAACGAACTGAACCTAGTGGTTGAGGAACAGTGCAAGTTGTAACAAAACTGCGTCGTGTCCAACAGTTCCAGCCAATTCCGCTTACTAGCAGTGTCATAGTGTTGCAAGTACTCTTCCAGCAGCTGGTTCATCCTCTCTATTTGTCTGTCCGTTTGTGGGTGGCTGGCCGTTGAGAACTTTAGCTTTGTCCCCATCATATTGAAGCGATGGGTCCAGAATCTCTTGGTGAACCGTGCGTCTCGATCACTCACAATGTTTGTCAAGATCCCAAACAGCTTGACCAAGTGGTGGTAGAACTCTTCCGCTGCTGTTTCCATAGAGCAATTCTCTGAGGTAGGCCTAAAGATCCCATAGTTCGAGAACCTGTCTACCACAACCATAACTCCATCAAAACCCTTAACCTCAGGGAAGTTGTTGAAGAAGTCCATAGAAACCGACACCAAAGGTTTCTCCAGGATAGGCAAAGGCTGCAACAAGCCCCCCTCAATGCATCGTTCCACCTTGTTTTGTTGACAAACAAGGCATGTCTTGACGTAAAGGTCAACGTCATTCTCTATCTTCAGCCAGAAGTAGGAGCGTGTCAACAGCGCTAGCATCCTTTCTCGTCCAGGATGCCTAGCCCACTGCGCATCATGATGTTCACGCAACAGCTGAGTCCTCAATCCTCCACTGGGGACGAATACATGACCACCCTTCGCGTATAGCAAGCCATCCTCAAGCCAGTACCTCTGCATGGTACCATCTTGAACTTGTGCGACCAACTTTTAGTATACCCGATCCTCCTTCACCTGATCCTTCAGTTTGCCTATGAAGTTGAATTCTAGCTGGGTCAGCGCAGCAATCGTCTCTACTGCCTTCCTGCTCAAAGCATCGGCAACTTGGTTGTGGCGGCTCGGCCTATGCTCCCACTCAAAGTCATACTCGACTAGGAACTCCTGCCACCGGGCCTGTCTTGGGGATAGCTTCTTCTGCGTTTTAAAGAAAGTGTTTGCAACATTATCTATTTTGATCACAAAAGAAGTGCCAATTAGGTATACCCGCCATGCCTGTAGGTAGTGCACAACCGCCAACATCTCCTTCTCATGCGCGGAGTAGCGTTGTTTAGTCGGCTTCAACTTCTAGCTCTCAAATGCTACTGGGTGCCCATCCTGCACCAACACTCTGCCTGCAGCACAATCAGAGGCATTCGTATGGACTTCGAACGGCCTATCGAAGTCCGGAAGCTTTAGCACAAGTTTGGCCACAATCCGAGACTTGATCTTCTCGAAGGCGTTCGCACACGCCGCATCCCAAGTCCACGGTTTACCTTTCTGTAGTAGATCAGTGAGCGGGGATACCAACTTTGAATATCCCTTGATGAACTTGCAGTAGTAGTTTTCCAACCCAAGGAAACTCCACAATTCACCCACCTTGGTGGGAGCCATCCACTCCCTAATGGCTTGCACCTTTCGAGGATCCATCCTTACCATGCCCCCGCCAATCACGTGGCCAAGGAAGTTGATTTCCTTGGTGTAGAAATCGCATTTCTCCTTCTTTACGTACGACCGGTGTTCCCTTAACCGCTAGAACGCAAAACGTAAATGCCCAAGATGTTCCTCTAGAGATTGGCTATAAACGACAATATCATCTAGATACACAACCACAAATTTGTCTATAATTTCATGAAACACATCATTCATGAGATTGCAAAATGTGGCTAGTGCATTGGTTAAGCCAAACGACATAACCTTAAACTCATAACACCCATACTGAGTCACCATTGTCGTCTTTGGCATGTCACCCTCTGCTATGCGAACCTGCCAATATCTCAATCTTAGGTCCAACTTGGTGAAGAATTCGGCTCCACTGAGACGATCGAACAAGTTTGCAATCAATGACACGGGATACTTATTCTTCACGGTGACTTTGTTCAACCCGTGGTAGTCCACACACAACTGCAGCGTGCCGTCCCGCATCTCCTGGAACAACACTGGCGCTCCAAAGGGAGCCTTGGAGGGTTGAACTTTCCTCGAATCCAGCAAGTGCTAGAGTTGTTTCCCTAACTCCTCCAGCTCTTTAGGCAACATTCGGTAAGGTGCTTTAGCAAGTGGCCTTGTTCTAGGAATCAACTCAATCTTGTGATCTACAGTCCGCCTTGGCGGTAAGCCCTTGGGTAGCTCCTCGAGCATAACATCACAAAAGTCGCCTAGGATCCCTTGCCCCACATCAAGAACTTCCGCATTCGCACCCAACTCGAGCTTTGACTCATGAATTGCTGCAAGGTATGTTGGTTGGCCCCTTTTCTAGCCTTTGGATATCTACATAGCCGAGACCCTTTTAGTTCGAATGTCCTCCGCATGGTTAAGGCCCTTAAACGCCCGAACGAAGCAAAGATTCTTTGGGTCTACAATCAACAAACCAAACACATGTGGCATGACCGAAACACAAGCTTTCATAAGAAAGTTGTTACCGAGTATTACATCAAAATCATTCATAGGAATGATCATGACGTCAATGTTCCCCGACCAGTCGCCAATTTGGACCGGCACTCCTTTGGCCATCGCAAGCACCGGCCTACTTGGGGAGTTAACAACATTGATGCGGTTGGCTTGCTTCTGGATCCACAATCCATAGGCTTGCACAACACAATCCGACACGAAGTTGTGCGTCCCGCCAATGTCCGCCATTGCCACCACTTCCTTGGTATTCAGGGTCATCGGTATGTACATCAGTCCCTGCTCCTATGCCTTCCTTCCCAAGCGGATGGCACTAAGTATTTGGAGAGGTGCCACTCTAGTTTGCTCATCATCTGAGTTGGAGCTAGTCCTGTTCACCGGGGTCAACAACTTCTTTCTCTTCGAGCAATCACGAGCACGATGGGGGCCATTGCAAATGAAGCACCTCGGGGGGGTCTTGGGGTCCTTAAGGGATGAACCCTCCGTCGCCTTCCCCTTCCCCTTGTCTCCCCTAGATGGCTTCCCTTTCTTGGTTTTGCCTATACCCTTGCTAGGCTTGGCCGCCTTGTCCCTCTACTTCTCGGCCTGTTTCCCCTTCAGGTCACTCTTTGATACACGGATGTCAATCAACGCATCCGCCTTTGCTATTGCAATTTAGAGGTCTTGGACTCCTGGCCTTTGTAGCTCAAGTTGAGCCCACGATTGAAGACCCCACATAAAGTTGAACAACTTGTCCAACTTGGACATCTCTATGACGTCAAGCAACAAGGAACTAAATTCCTTAATGTAGTCACATACCATACCCGTCTGCCTCAAGTTGCACAATGCATCCTGAGCAGCCCACGAAGTGTTCGTGGGAAGGAACTGCTCCTTGGGTTCCTTCTTCAGCCGCTCGCTAGTCGCAGCATCCTGCTCATGGGTTCGCCACCAAAGCTTTGCATCGCCTGCCAAGTACATGACTGCCATCGAGACTTGTTCTCCTTCTAGAACTTTTCCCGCCTCAAAGTAATGCTCGATGTCCCACAAGAATTTCTCAAGTTCCTTGGAACTTCGAGTGCCTGTAAAGGCT
Organism: Sonneratia caseolaris; assembly: GCA_900006705.1. NCBI lineage: Eukaryota > Viridiplantae > Streptophyta > Magnoliopsida > Myrtales > Lythraceae > Sonneratia > Sonneratia caseolaris. Next base: position 66,314 of record CXYZ01012186.1, read on the forward strand.
TTGGGTTCATGTATCTTTACCTTAGCCCGAGATCCCTTTGTTTCAGCTACTCCAGCAGCCAGCACACGTCGGAGAACTTACACCTCCTCCTTCAAACGAACAACGTTTGGAACTAGCGCTGCTAGAACTTCCGCCACAATTCCATTTACTCCAAACATGTTGCCGAGGGATGTTTCCAAAGCTGCTACTCGATCCCTTAACGCATCCATGCGGGACATCCGCAAGTCACCGCTCGCTTGCTATTCCAATCTTCGCACACCGCTGAACGCGGCTCTGATACCAGCTGTCACAGGGGTCGGAACTCACCCAAATTTTTCCGTTCCTGCGATGGTGCTCAACAGTGTCCCGTACACTCTCAACTAACCCAAACACACACAGCGAACTAGCTTGGTGAGGTTTAGCAATCAAGGATCGGAATCGAACAATGCAAGGTAAGGGAAATCTCACTTGTATTCACAAACTTGAATTACAAGAACACGCAAAACCCTTACATGACCTTGCACAATCACGCCCAAGTATATGCCTCGTGTTTCCAGCTCTTGCACTACTCACTTGGACGGGTGAACTTCGCTTTGGGAGTTCACACTCGGCTTTGAGGGAACTGGTCACAATACCGTCGGCCTTCCTTTGCTCGACCTTCTATGATGGAGTGTTTCCTCTCGACTCTCTCCAATTGCTCATCCTCGACCTTGAGACGTGAGTTCTATTTATCCTTACAGGGGGGGATCCACTGTCCTAGGTTTCTAGGAAACAACTCAGCTTCCATAACCACCCACTCCCACATTTCTAGGGGTTGTAGTTGGATAAGGTTGACTGCTTGCCAACTCAGTCATTCGGTCAGCACTTTGATCGAGACTCCATCGTTCCACGACTGGAGCATACTGGGTCTGACTGAGTGCCAACCGCACTCAGTTCGGTCATGGGCACCGCACCCTTGCCTTGGATCAGTCACTAATAGCATGGAACATTAGTGCCGCTCGACCGAGAGTGACTTTCCCTAGCGAGTCTTTCGGGAGCACCCGTGCACCCGTTGCCTGCCAGCTTGCCTTGAACGGGTCCTGTGCGAGGATAGGGTGTCCAGGTCACCTGCCCTTGATTGGGTCTTGCAGGAGAATAGGGTGTCTAGGTCACCTACCCTTGATCGGGTCTTGTGGGATCGCCCATGTCCGCATTGCCTACCACTTGGCGTCTGCCTTGCTCGCCCGAGATGAAGTCTTGCGGGAGGATAGGAAGTCCAACTCACCCGCCCTGGACCGAGTCTTGTAGGATTGCCCCTAATTGATGGTTTAATGGATCAAACCGTAAATTTAATAAATAATATTAATAGTGTAATTTTACTAATAAATTAATATAATATTATAAGTTAACAATTATTTATAACAAAAATTCGTGATATGATAATTATATTAATCCAAATTTAATATAAAATGTAAATATAAGTTTAATAAAATAAAATAAGTATATTATAATATGTTTTATTTTTAAAACATTTTAAATTAACCAATTTTTCTACTAGTTCAATTGGGTTTATTGGTCAAATAAGGAACCGGTCGATTCAATCGAAGGTGACCGTATTTTAATTGCAAATGGATTAAATCTAGAAACTAGACCGGGTGAGTGGTAGATTTTTGGTCGAACCGGTCAACCCAGTCCAGTTTTTAAAATTATGGTTTTCAGGGCTTCCATCTCTTCACGTGGGAAAGGCCGCTTAAGACCAGGTCTTAAGGCCTCACGGGTCGAGGAACGCAAGATGAACGATGGAGAAGTGATGAATTGTCTTGCCTGTAAGCATGTTGGCATGACAAAGACAAGTCTTTGACTGAAAAAGACGAATTGATCTTCCTTTTTCCTCTGGCCAAAATTAGAGATTATAAAATCCAGACGATGGTAGGGATAGTCGGATTGAACCAGTCTGGTCGGAAGCGACTTCCATAAATATTAAAGTACCATGGCATCTCAGAGAATTGCCATTCACTGATTTTAGCGATGCCCTTGATTTTTGGCAGCTACCGATGAATTCTCTTCATTTGATGGGTCTGTATTAAAATTAGACACACGGTAAGGTTCCCTAATCATTGGTACGTTCTCAACACATTTCAATCACTTCTTCTTGATCAGGAAGCTCCTGAACCAGAGGGAAGACCATTTTGGGTATCGTTTGAGGCCGTCCTTGTAATCTACGTAGTTGATGCCAAACCGAACCTGTAGCCGAAGCTCCACTCGAAGTTGCCCAGCAATGACCAGGCAAAGTAACCTCATACATTGGCGCCGTCCTCCCTGTCGAGAGCATACCATCACCATCAAAAAGTGCCACTTTCACGCGCGTCAAGTTTGCCTGACGTCGAGCTAACTGAAAAATACGAAGCACAGGAGTAGTTCGATTTGAAGAGGGATTCGGATCTCGATGCAGTACTTACTTGACGGCTCTTTGAAGGTAGCAGAGATGGCGGTAGTAGTAGTCTATCCTCATGGGATCGGCCAGTTGTTGCTCAAGCGGCAGCGTAGAGTTGTTGAATTCACTGATTCCTGATGTTATCGAACGAATGCATGTCAGATTAAAGATCACCAATGTGTCGGTAAGAAAAAACATATATATTTGTATTAGGTTTCAAGCAGGGTACTCTGCTAGTACGATATTTGGGTGTCCCGTTTATCACTTCAAGACTTCGATCAGTTGATTGTCCATGTTTGGTGGATAGGATTATAGCTTGAGTTAGAAGTTGGATTTCCCTTTCCTTATCTTATGCAGGACGTTTGCAATTGATTACTTTTGTTGTCCAAAGCATGGCACAATTTTGGTGCCTACACTTCATTCTTCCCAAACAGGTCATCAAAGAGATTGAAAGTATTTGTCCTGATTTTCTTTGGAAAGGTAAGGTAAATAGTGCACAATGGGCAAAAATTAAATGGACGTCTCTTTGCTGCCCTCGCAATGAAGGAGGACTTGGACTGAAAGATCTCAACTCATGGAACTCTGCATGTATCTTGAGGAATCTATGGCAAATTTTGACTAATGCAAATTCCCTTTGAGTTGCATGGGTTACAAAATAGCTCATGCGATTTCGATCTATTTGGTCTATTAGAGTACCCTCGTCTTGCTCTTAGAATTGGAGAAAGTTGTTAAAACATCGTGACATTGCTTTTCCATTTATATCATGTCTGGTTGGGTTAGGGCAATCCATATCCTTTTGGTATGACAAATGGTCTGTAAATGAGCCTCTTCATACTGCTTTGCCTAATGGTCCACTATCATTCTCTGTTATTTCAGAGAAAGTTACAGTCTCAGCAATATTCAAAAATTCTAGATGGTGTTGGTCATGTAGTAGAGATCCTACAATGGTATCCTTTATGTAGGTTTAGCAAGTAGAAAACTTTGCTGCAATTGGTGATTGTGATACCTTTTATTGAGAGCAAACATCAAAATTTAGCATTAACACTGCTTGGGAGGCCATTAGAGCTAAGCACCCACGAGTCTCATGGCATAGACTGATCTGGTTCTCTGGCTATGTTCCAAGATTTTCTTTCATCAGTTGGCTTGCTATACTAGATAGACTCTTCACTAAGGCTCGGATGGAAACATGGATCTCACTCCCCTCTTCCCTCTGTGATTTTTGTGGATCTAGTGAATCTCGAGATCAGCTATTCTTCTCATGCCCTATTATAGGTGACATATGACATTCTTTACTAGCATGGATCCAGATAAATCGACCCACTTAAGATTGGTATTTTGAGCTTACCTGGGCTGAATACAACATGCAAGGAAAGGGCACTCTTGCAATAGTTTATAAGTTTCTCTTCACTACTTTTATCTATGCAGTGTGGAGAGAACAGAATCATCAGATCTTCTGAGGCAATACTTCCAATCCTAATGTTGTAGTAAGTTTGGTAATGAGTTTGCTAAAATCACGTATAAGATCCTCATTTCACTTAGATGAAATTTTTAACAGACATTAACATACGTTTTATTTTGTGAACAAACCATTAAACATCATGTAAAAGTGGACAATGGTTGAAGGATAATCGATATTTTAGGAAATTTTGGAAAATTGTCATATGGAAAATTTCCCCCATAATCAAATGAATGAACAACCATGGGCAAGGAGCTCATTGATGAGGTTGTTGTAGTATTCAACTCCTTTCTTGTTGACACCTCCGCTTAGCTTTCCCTCTGCAATTACAAGAAATTAAGCTNGTTAGTGTGATAAATTAGCCTTCGGGACAATGGTGAAAAAGGGAACAGCGTGCCGTGCGTAGTCGAAATAATTGTCGATCTTACTAGGCAGTATTTGAGACCACGAGATTGAGAATCGGTAAGCGTCTAACCCCATCTCCTTCATTATGCCCACATCTTCCTGCATCCATCCTACTCATGTCTAGAAATTTCGTACTAATTGAACAGTGAGGAAGAGAAGGCCGGGATTGTCCGAGTCTCACCTTGTATTTGTGGTACGAGTCGACAGCAACATCTCCATTACTTCGATCGGCTATTTTCTCTGGGTTATCATCAATTAATTACACGTCAAACACCAAAAGAAAATGTAAATTATAGAATACCCGGAAGAAATGAGAGGAAGAAGATAACATATGAATATTGAGTCTATAATATCTCTCAAGTTCTTGGTTAATGAGGAATGGCCGGTGTGCAAAAGCCCGTTTCTTTGCTAGTGTGAAGGGGGTGATGAAATGAGCATACGATCCATACATACGATCCATACATGTCATATAACAGATAAAACCCACTGAAAACACCTCATGATGAGACCGACCCTCTTTCACATAATTCAATCAATGGACGTGTATGGCAGTAGGGATTCCATTGTGCTCAGGTAGAATTATCAGAATAAGCTCAGTGGTAGATGTTTTCTCTACTTTTTCATTTCGAATGGAGACTTTTAGCCTTCAAAAATTGACCCAAGAATCTGTCAAAAAGCTTGCATTTGAAACTTCCAAGTTGGGGTATACCTTTTCTATAATTAACAGAGCAGAATTTCATTCCGACGACCCCTTCATCATTGCATTCAAGAGCTTCGGGGGCCTGTTCTCGAGTAATTTTGTGGCCTATGGGTGGTCTCCATTAATCAGCGGTTCCCAGGACCTGAAAGGGAGATTTCAAATTCCACAGTGAAGTTCAAGCGCTATCTTATAGGGAAGCTGCCCTCCCCTTTCAGAGTAAGTCCATTCACCGACTCAGCCTTAGACTTGACCACCTATGTTGGATCAGAAGTTCCGTGCTTAACACAATACTTCAAACATTGATCTGATACTAATCTTTGTCCTGAGATATCACCGATTTTGGTACATACGCTTCAGTTGAAAAGGTGTAAAGAAATCGATTCTATTTATCAAAGAAAGAATCGGCTCACATGTCAAGGGCACTTATTCATCTCCCTTGAATAACTATCAACGGAGCTATCGCTCTTCTCAACCAGACTATATGCAGGCACCTTCCGTATCCATTTTTCCTTCATCACCTTCCTAACATTCTCAACCCCTTCCCACTCTCCACCTGCAGCATAAATATTAGACAGGGCAACAAAACCACCGGGTTTCATCATTTCCAGCCTCTCATTAACATCCTTGACCATTAATTCAGCCAGATCCCTCCTATCGTGAACAATGCATCCATTTAAGAAAGCTCCAAGTATTGACTCAGTCACATCTAAGGACATCTCCTTCACCAATTTATATGCCTCAATCATCCTGCCAGAACGCCATAGAAGATCAACAACACAGGCATAATGTTCTCTCTGGAGCTTAATATCATCGTAATTCTGTCTCATAGACTGAAAGATCTGAACACCCTTCTCAACTAAGCCTCCGTGACTGCAAGCAGACAGAACACTAACAAAGGTAACTCCGTTCGGCTGCAAAGATTCTTCTTCTATCATCGTCTCAAAAAGTTGCAACGACTCATTAAGCATCCCGTGCTTCCCATAACATCCAATCATAGCATTCCAGCTGGCAACATTCTTTATGGCAGCCCCAGAGGCAAATACCTTCTTCGCATTTTCAACATTACCACATTTTGAGTACATGTCGATAAGAGCGCTAGCAACATAGACATTCCAATCAAGACCTAACCTGTATATCAACCCATGAATTTCTCTCCCTTTCAGAATCGCACCCATCAATCCACAGGCAGGAAGCAGACCCGTGACAGTAACTTCATTGGGCTTGGCTCCTGATGCCAACATGTCTCCAAGTCAACCAGAGAGCTCGAGCCAGAGTTCGACCTAACCTGGAGAGTAGAAGTGCCCACCGCTTCCGAAGGGAGCTGCTGCTATTTTGTAAAATGCTCAAGGATGCAATTGCACGGAAGAAAACCAGTTTATGCAGAGACTGGACATTTGCATAATTCATATATAGTATCGAAACTAGATTTATCAGCTTCCTCTATGCATTATTTTTTTTTCTATAGAAATTATCTATTATTTATAAATTTAATAAATATAAGAAAATTATTCATAAAATTTGCTTTTATTGGAATTCTGAAGTATAGGGCGAAGGATTATGTCATTTACTATACGCATTTAAATTTAAGTAGATGTCCGATAATTCAGATTATTGAAAAAGAAGAACATAATACATGATGCACATGGATTCTAAGGAGAATTTAATCAGATAGAACTGATATACGAAGCTGGTTCTGGCGGAATGGAAACCTCTACAGCCCCATCGAGCATTTGGGCTACTTTCTTCATCGGAGGCCTCAGGGACGGGTCTTCCTGAATGCACCACACTGCTATCATCACGAATCTTCGCACCCTCTTCATGTCTCCCAGCGCCTCCTCATCGCCTTCTACGATTAGGTCGAGCCTACCTCCGTGATAGCAATCATAAATCCAGTCATAAAGTATCATCCGAGCCTCATCACCCAATTCGAAATCACAGCTCTTCCTGCAACAGATTAGCTCCAGCAGAAGAATCCCAAAGCTGTACACGTCGACTTTAACAGAAATCGGCATGTTTCTAAACCATTCTGGAGCTAAATATCCCTTCGTCCCCCGAATTGCGGTCACAGTTCGCGTTTGGTTACCAATGAGAAGCTTTGCCAGCCCAAAATCACAAATCTTGGCTGTGAGGGACTCGTCGAGGAGGATGTTCTGCGGTTTGATATCGCAGTGGATGATCTGCTTGTTGCACTCCTCGTGGAGGTACAAGAGGCCAGTAGCGATCCCGCAAGCTATCTTGATCCTCTTAAACCAGCTTGGCCTCGGACCTCCAAACAGAAAATCTGCCAAGGACCCGTTCGGCATGAACTCGTATACCAAGAGGCGGTGTTGCCCCTCATTGCAGAACCCGATAAATTCTACAAGGTTCTTGTGATTGGTTCTCCCAATTGCATCCACTTCAGTCTTGAACTCTCTTTCGCCGTTAGAGGTAATTTTTTCCAGCACTTTGACTGCAACGACGCCTCTCTCACTGGATGGGAGAACTCCTTTATAAACCGCCCCAAAAGCTCCCTTGCCCAGCTCTTCCTTGAACCCGCCAGTTGCTTCCTGGAGCTCCTTGTATGTAAAGTTCTGCATGCCAGTGAAACCATTCATTGAATATGATTGCAGAGTTCTGGATTGTTGTGCCCGATTATATCGAAACCAAATCAGGAAGGTTAAGAGAAGTAGGATCAGGTTCAACGCTGCGGAGCTGCTCAGAAATGCTGATCCTATGATAATTACGGTCCTGTTATCATTTGTCTTTGCGCCCCCGAATGGGTCTTTGGAAGTAGAGTTATTGATCCTCGTCTTGATGAGTGCTACCCCTCCAACGCTTGAACCAACCATCCCGTTAGAGAGAGGCATCCTCTTCTTCCAACACTCGCCATTTCGAAATATGGCAACATCACAGAAGCAATCATTCAAACAAGCTTGCCTACAGAAGTCTTCGTTTGTATTATTGTAATGTACATAGTCTGATAGATGCCAATCGGTGTTGATCATTCGGCGCATTGTGTATAATTCGGATTACAGCATACCTGACGATGAAAAACAGTTAAAAAGGTTCTATAACTATCATGAATTTCAAAAACCTCATTCATGCAGTCCTCTTGCGTATTTGAGGGGATCTGATTTTATTTTGCACGAGGTAGTTGTAATTACATAGACTTACCTTCCTCGCAACTTTGAGGTAGAAAGTCCCGCTTGCATCCATTCATATCATTTGATGGATCAAGGAAGCTGTACCCGTCTGGGCATTTACATCTTGGCTTTTGGTCATCTTCGAGGATACAGTAGCTGTTATACCCACACGCTCCACCGCTAACAGATTGCTGCATAGCCAGGCAGATGTCTGGTGGGACTGGGGAAGAAATCATGGACCAAGCCATGGGCCTCCCTGAACGCAAGCTCGCATTTCTCGGGTAAACGTACTGCCTGAATACTCCATCATACTCAATGATTGCTCTCTGGAAAAAATTCTCGCCCTGGACAGTCTCTGACATTACAGGACTAATCACAGAACCGTTCGTTACTGTGACATAGATCTGGCCGGACCGGTTGAAAATCACCTGATGGCCACTGTCGATGGTTCTAGTGGACCAATATGCATTAGACACATCGAAGACCGGGAGATGAGTTAACATGACAAGGTTCCCGTCAAACTGCATGTTAAACTCGAATCTCCCAGTTGAGTAGTTTGTGTCAGAGTATCGGGAGACAAGTTTGATGTTTCGATCTAACTCCTGTGTAGGAACGATTGTATCAGTGGGATATTTGAAAGACTCCCACAAGTTGGAGCCTGTTTCATCCACCAGGACAAAATTACCATTGTCTAGCATGGAAGCATGGGAAACTCCTGTACGCACGGGAGCCCAGGCCTCTTGCCCATTCGGATCTTTGAGAACAAAACCGCCTCCCTGGATCAGCTCGACTCTGGACCCTTCACGAGATAAACTAGCCCCATTCGCGGACCAGATGACTGTTTTCTCCGGTATCTTGTCAAACCATATGGCTAAGAGGAAGCCATCTCTCCCGATCTTCCAGAATCCAAGAGCAAAGTCTCCGGATGGTGATCTCCACAAGGCGTTCTGGTCACCTGCTGTAAGAGATCCCGAGGTTATGTTTCTCTGAGCTTGGGCTAATTTGGCGAGTGGAAGAAGAAGAAGCAGCATAATCGCATGGGTAGCAGCAGAAGCCATGGGATGGGAAGAGCAAGTGCTTCTTGCTTCAAGGACGGGCTTAAACTGGAAGAGATAAATAGTGGCTTCTGCAAGTCTGTGTGGGGCCGGTAGAGGCTGATAATTCTTCCACGGACTCCTACAAGTCTTTAGCGTGTGGAACCCTCAAAATTGAATAATTCCTGTCCAAGTAGTCCTCCCATAGGAAAACTAGAATTTATCATAAATTCTTCCCAGCAGAACTGCCCAATGGCATCAGTGTTAGTAGGGCCAATCTGCTGGAAATAAGCAACATGGGCGAAGATATGACACCTTTGCCTTCTTGTTCCCGTTCCTGAGTTTTCGCCGGATCAAGAGATCTGTGAGAGTAATCAAGGACCACTATCGTGGTCTTTTAATTCGTCAGTTCCCGGTCCAACGTAATTATTGATCAATTCTTACATCCATGGCCCGTGATGCAAACGTTAATTGGACAAGGTTGGAATAGTCCTCGTCAAGAACATGCGTCGAGTTCAGCTCTAGGTTCCACTAGGTAAAGCAGCCATTAATTCATTCATAGATCACCTATGAATCTTACGCACATGAAGACCGCTGGAGAGAACTAAAGCGCCGTGCGCTAAAAGGTTGATCAAGTTTCGTAGCCCTTTGCAGCTTCAGAAAAGTTGAAGTGTGTCGGATTTAGGAATGGAACCTGACCAACTTACTGAATTTTAATCTTGTAGAAAGAATTGACAAAGTCAGTTAAGAAAATTTTCCTTAAAAAGATTAAGTGGGGATGTGCTCATGACCAGCAGTACAACATTGATCGATTCAAACCCTTTATCTTTCGACGGCATGAAATTTGCCAGGATCACTTCCATGGTCATCATTTCATGTTATATTAAACAAATAGAGAAAAACTTGAGCCTAAAAGCTTTATCTTTTGCGATAATTGTTCTGATTTGGATTACTCGACTTGGCTTAGAGATTGCAAGCTCAGTTCATAGCTGGTATATATCACCGATTGTTTCCGAGGAGATTTTATATATATTTACATATATATATATATATATCATTTCACCTAACACGCAATTAAAAAATCCGATGGATAAATGTCAGCGAACTACAACTTCCGGCACATCTCATTCTCTCACCATTGCTAAGCTATCTGACTTCTCCACTCACTCACTCACTCACTCACTCTCTCTCTCTCTCTCTCTCTCTCTCTCTCTCTCTCTCTCTCTCTCTCTCTCCTCGTCTGGATAAGACAGAAGAGGCCAGAAATAAAACAGGAGAGGAAGGGATTTATATGTGTTGTCATAAGGCGCTGCAAGATGAAAGAAAAATAATAATATTAAAGAGTTAAATTGGGCCAGAGTCACCATAATGGGCTCCTATAACGATGCGATGTTCTCCTATTGACTTTTCAAGTCTGTACCTTTAAGACTTTTCTTTCCCCCGTGAGAGCAGATGTACGTACATCTGCTCATCTCTCTTATATGCAGTTCATGTGAAGCCACAAAGAAGTTCCATGTGATTTCCGTTTCTCAAGCAAGATTTAAACCTTCTCTTAGGATCTTGACATTTTCTCGATGGTGAAGCCACGGTGCAAGTTTCCATGTTCATGTGTCGATATGTTCCAACATGGGAGGTTAAACTTTTCCCGATCTGCCTCACAACGTATGCGCAAAGTGACATGGGTGAGTTGAGACTCGAATGAACCCTTCCTTCCTGTCTCTTATCGTGTGGAGCCCTCAATTAATTTTCTTCATGGCCACCTGTACAATTGGAATTATAAAATCCAGACAATGGTAGGTGTCACAGGGGTTGGACTTCACCCAAAATTTTCCGTCCCTATGTTGGTGTTGAGCAGTGTCCCGCGCACTCTCAGCCAACCTCAAACACACGTACAACGCAGCTTGATGAGATTTAGCAACAAAAGGAACCAAATCGAACAACACAATGTAAGGGAAATCTTACTTGTATTCACAAACCGAATTACAAGAATACGCAAAATCCTTACATGGCCTTACACAGACAGGCCAAGTATTTGCCTTGTGCGTCCAATACTTGCATTCCTCACTTGGACAGGTGAACTCACCCTGAGAGTCCACGCATGGCTTGGACGAACTAGAGATAACACGGTCAGCCTTCCTGGTTTGGGTTTTTGTCAAGGGCTTCCCTTCCTTTACTCTAGTCTTCCTTCCTCCTTGCTTGGCTTGCTCGCTCGCTCGCTTGAGTGTGTGTGTGTCTATGTGTCGGTGTGCCTTCGTGTGTCCTTCCCTTCTACCCAGCAACCGTCCCATTGATCCTTGCAGGGGCAGGTAGCACAGTCCTTGGCCACCCTGCTTCCCCTACTTGCCGAACAGGAGTTGGTGCCTACAGTAGTGGGATTGACTGGAGCAGTTGGATGGACTAGAGTAGTTGGATTGACTGCTTGCTAGCTCAATCCTCTAGTCAGTCCTTTGACAGGGAGACCATGCCCCCATGGCTGAAGCTGGTCTAGTCTGGTTGTGTGCCACCGATGCTCAGCTTGGTCCTAGGCCCGTGCCCGCACCTTGGATTAGTTACTGGTATTATCAGTGCCGCTTGTCCAGGAGCAACCTTCCCTAACGGCACTTGCGAGAGGTTATGGCATTCCTAGAGCATCAGGATGGCCTGCCCTAGGAAGCGTGTTGCAGGGGTGTGTGCACATCCATAGCCTCTCGGCTTGCCATGGAGCATGTCCTGGGAAGGCTTAGGGCGTCCTTGTCGTCCGCCCTTAAGTGCGTCCTGCGGGATCGGCCGCGTGCCCTCCGTTTGCCAACCCGCCAAGGGGTAAGTCTTGCGGGAGAACCCTTTTCCTGTGTCGCCTACCTGCTCGCCCTTTTGTACCAGATGATCCTTTGGCAGTCTTCCCCCGATCCTAGTCCAGGTTGCCATGCGATCGAGGGCCCGCATAGCAGCCATATCCGTGTTCGAGTCTTAAGAGGCTAACAAACCTCCCCCACTTGAGGAAGCCAATGCCCTCGTCGGAATTGAGCGGAGGTCCTCTTGGATTTTCTCCTCCAACTGCCAGAGTGTAGCCTCCTTCTTCCAACTCGCCTCTGACATCGACAACCCTTTCCATAGAACCAGGAACTTTGTTCTCTGATTCTTCTTGTTGTATCCCAACACCCGTCGATCCAGCACTCGATCAACCTCCTTCTCCAACTCCGTATGCACATTCAACAGAGCACGCCTTGCCCTTATGCGATCCACATATGCATCCTCATGGTAAGGCTTGAGGAAACTGAAATGGAAAGTGGGATGAATCTTCATCCTCTTGGGTAGTGCCGAGCGATAAGCCACTGCCCCAACTCGCTTCACCACCTCAAATGGCCCCTCATACCGCTGGATGAGACCCTTGTGCCATCTTTTGCTAGTCACTTTCTTCCAAATTTGGGGCATCAATTTCAGCATGACCTTGTTACCAACCTAAAATTCTAGCGGTCGATGCCCCTGGTCGGCATATCTCTTCATGCGGCGGACAGCTTTAGCGAGGCTGTCCTGTGCTTCCTCAAGCATCTCCTGCTTGTTCCGGGCAAAATGGTAGGTAGTAGGACATGGCCCCTCTTTCTTCTGGAGGGCCATTTTGAAGGAGTCAATGGTTGGTAGCCCAAAGCGAGCTCAAACGGACTGAACCCAGTTGCTAAGGAATAGTGCAGGTTGTAGCAAAACTACGCCGTGTCCAGGAGCTCCAACCAATTTCGCTGGCTGGCAGTGACATAATGTTGCAAATACTCTTCCAACAGCCGGTTCATCCTCTTCGTTTGGCCGTCCGTCTGCGAGTGATTTGCTATTGAGAACTTCAGCTCCGTCCCCATCATGTTGAAGAGATGGGTCCAGAACCTCCCAATGAATCGAGTATCACGATCACTCACAATGTCCGTCAGGATTCCAAACAACTTAACCATATGGCGATAGAACTCTTCTGCCGCCGTCTCCACTGAACAATTCTTTGGGGGTAGGCCTAAAGATGCCATACTTTGAGAACCTATCCACCACCACCACAACTCCATTGAAGCTGTTAATCTCCGGGAAGCCACTGATGAAGTCCATAGAAATTGACACCCAAGGTTTTTCTGAAATAAGCAAAGGCTGCAGCAAGCTTGCCTCCATGCGCCGCTTGACCTTGTCTTGTTGGCAAACAAGACATGTCTTGGCAAATAGTTCGACATCATTCTTCATCTTTGGCCAGACGTAGGAGTGGGTCAATAGCACCCACATCCTTTCCCATCCAGGATGTCCCACCCACTGTGCATCATGATGTTCACGCAGTAGCTGAGTCCTTAGCCCTTCGCTGGGGACAAACACGTGACCACCCTTCGTGTACAACAAGCCATCTTTAAGCCAATACCTCCTCATGGTACCATCTTGGACTTGCACGACCAACTTCTGGTACAACCAATCCTCCTTCGTCTGATCCTTCAGTTTGCCCACGAAGTCGGATTCTAGCTGGGCCAACACAACAACCATCTCTACTGCCTTCTTGCTCAATGCGTCGGCCACTTGGTTGTGACACCTTGGCCTGTGCTCCCACTCGAAGTCATACTCAGACAAGAACTCTTGCCATTGGGCCTGCCTTGGGGACAACTTCTTCTACGTCTTAAAGAAAGTATTTGCAACATTATCAGTTTTGATCACAAAAGAAGTGCTAAGTAGATATACCCACCATGCCCGTAGGCAGTGCACAACTGCCAGTATCTCTATCTCGTGCGCGGAGTAGTGCTGCTCAATTGGCTTCAACTTGCAGCTCTCGAACGCTACCAGATGCCCGTCTTGCACAAGCACCCCGCCCGTAGCACAATCAGAGGCATCCATATGGACTTCGAACGGCCTGTCGAAGTCCGAAAGCATCAACACAGGCTCAACTACAATTCGAGACTTGATCTTCTCGAAGGCAATCCCAAGTCCACGGTTTGCCTTTCTGCAAGAGATTGGTGAGCAAGGATACTAGCTTTGAGTATCCCCTGATGAACTTCCGGTAGTAGTTTGCCAATCCAAGGAAACTTTGCAGCTCGCCCACCTTAGTTGAAGCAGTCCACTCCTCGATGGCTTGCACCTTTCGAGGATCCATCCGCACCATGTCACCCCCAAGCACGGGTCTGCTTTGGGAGCTGGCAGCTTTGATGTGACTGCCTTGCTTCTGGATCCGCAGTCCGTGGGCTTGCACAACTTGATCCAACACGAAGTTGTGTGTTGCACCAGTGTCCACCATCGCCACTGCCTCCTTGGCGTTCAGGCTCATCAGTATATACATCAGTCCCTGCTCCGATGCCTTCCTCGTTGAGCGGATGGCACCAAGGATTTGGAGAGGTGCCACTCCAGTCTGTTCACCATCAAAGTCAGAGTTAGTCCTGTTTACCAGGGCCGACTGCTTCTCCCTCTTCAGGCACTCACGAGCACGATGGGGGCCGTTGCAGATGAAGCACCCTGGGTGGGTCTTGGGGTCCTTCAAGAACGAACCTTCCGTTGCCTTCCCCTTCCCCTTGTCTCCCTTGGGTGGCTTCTTCTTCTTGCCTTTGCCTCCGTTCTTGCCAAGCTTGGACGCCTTGTCCTTTGGCTTTTTGGCCTGCTTCCCCTTCAAGTTGTTCTTGGCTACACGGATGTCGATCAGTGCATTCGCCTTCGCCATTGCGGTTTGGAGGTCTTGAACTCCTTGCCTTCGCAGCTCAAGTTGAGCCCACGATTGAAGACCCCGCATGAAGTTGAATAGCTTGTCCAACTCGGACATCTCTGTGACATCCAACAACAAGGAATTGAATTCCTTCACATAGTCACGTACCGTGCCAATCTGTCTCAAGTTGCACAGTGCATCCCGAGCAGCCCATGAAGTGTTCGTGGGAAGGAATTGCTCCTTGAGCTCCCTCTTCAGTGAAGGCCAATCTTTAATGCGTGGCCACCCACCTATAGTAGCATCTTGCTCGTGGGTTCGCCACCATAGCTTCGCATCACCGAACAAGTACATGACAGCCATCGAGACCTGTTCTCCTTCTGGAACTCTTCCAACCTCGAAGTAGTGTCCGATGTCCCACAAGAAGTTCTCGAGCTCCTTGGAACTTCGAGCGCCTATAAAGGCTTTGGGTTCATGTATTCTTACCTTCGCCCGAGATCCCTATGCTTCGGCTACCCCTACAGCCAGCACACGCCAAAGGATGCACACTTCCTCCTTCAACCGGGCAACGTCTGGCACAAGGGATGCCAGCACCTCTGCTATCGTTCCACCAACTCCAAACATGTTGTTGAGGGATGCTTCCAAGGCCGCAACTTGATCCTTCAATGCATCCATGCATGACATTCAGGTCACTAGTCGTGTGTTGTTGAGGACGCTCGCCTTACCGTGGAATACGGCTCTGATGCCAACTGTCACAGGGATCGGACTTCACCCAAATTTTTCCGTCCCTGTGTTGGTGATGAGCAGTGTCCTGCGCCTCAGGAGTCCACGCACGGCTTGGAGGAACTGGAGACAGCATGGCGGGCCTTCCTAGTTCGGCTTTCTGTCAAGGACTTCCCTTCCTTTGCTCTAGTCTTCCTTCCTCCTTGCCTGGCTTGGTCGCTCACTCGCCTGAGTGTGTGTGTCTATGTGTCGGTGTGCCTTCGTCTGTCCGTCCCTTCTGCCCACCAGCCGTCCCATTTATCCTTGCAGGGGCAGGTAGCATAGTCCCTGATCGCCCTGCTTTCCCTACTTGCTGAGTAGGAGTTGGTGCTTGCAGTAGTGGGATTGACTGCTTACCAGCTCAGTCCTCTGGTCAGTCCTTTGACTGGGAGGCCATGCCCCCACGACTAAAGCTGGTCTGGTTTGGCTGAGTGCCACTGACGTTCAGCTCGATCCTGGGCCCGTGCCCGCGCCTTGGATCAATTACTGGTATTATTAGCGCCACTCGTCCAGGAGCGACCTTCCCTAACGGCACTTGCGGGAGGTTACGGCATTCCTAGAGCATCAGGATGGCATGCCCTAGGAAGCGTGTTGCAGGGGTGTGCGCGCATCCGTAGCCTCCTGGCTCGCCATGGAGCACATCCTGGGAAGGCTTAGGGCGTCCCTGTCGTCCGCCCTTGAGCGCGTCCTGCGGGATCGGCCGCGTGCACTCCGCCTACCAACTCGCCAAGGGGTAAGTCTTGCAAGAGAACCCTTTTCCTGTGTCGCCTACCTACTTGCCCGTCCATACTAGATGATCCTTTGGCAGTCTTCCCCCGATCCTAGTCTAGGTTGCCATGCGATCGAGGGCTCACATAGCAGCCATATCCGTGTCCAGGTCTTAAGGAGCTAACAGTAGGAATAGTCGGATTGAACCAGTTTGGTCGGAAGCAACTTTTATAAATATAAAAGTAACATAGCATCTCAGAGACTTTTTGGGAGCATATCTTTCACATATATACTATCAGATTATTCTGTTCTCAACAACTATATATATATATATATATATGTTATCACACTAACTTATGAATTGCCATTCACTGATTTTAGCGATGCCCTTGATTTTTTGGCAGCTGCCGATATATTCTCTTCATTTGATGGGTCTGTATTAAAATTAGACACACTGTATTAAAATGGAAGAAAATGATTCTGCAGGAACCACAGATCAAAGGGGTATTGCCGGACGGTATGAACCCGAGGACCGAGAGGGATCCCGTTGCGGTCAGCTACGAAACAGGAGATATGCTGTCAGAACGAGTCTAATTATGGTATTGGCATTGATAAAATTTGAGAGATCTCACTCGAGAGATTGGCACGAGAATCTGTGTTGTAGCTTGCGTTCAGGCTGTTAAAGTGAGGCGCGTAATGTGCGTAGTTGGTGGTGTAGTAGTTCAGTCCGAGAAAGTCAAATGAACCCTTCAGCATCGCAGACTGCTCTTTCGAGAACTTGGGGAGCCTATACCTGACCAGAGAACGCATGCTGTGTGGGTAGTCTCCGTTGACTATGGGGTCCAAGAACCTGATCACAAAATACAGCCGGATCAATGCTCTACAAGTAAATAATTAACGCACTGCAAGGCCGCAATGAAAAGGTAAGTACAGTGTGAGGATAAATGAAGCAGGCTCACCATCCAAGCATGAAATCCAAGGCCCGTAGTGCAGCGTTATGGTTGTGCATCGCATTTGTGTAAGGCTTGAACCAATGAGACACCAGCGTTATCCCGATCTTTCCCTTTTGAGACGCCTAAGAAATCGAATTCATACACGGTGAACATATCGTATCCTTGTATCTTGGCAATTGCAAATGTAGTATTCCGTACACATCAGTGAAATCTGATGGTTGGAAAAGGGTGAGGTACTGATTCTTGCAGCAGATTACCTGATATTTTTCCTTGTATAATCTGACAGCAGCTGCATGAGCAAGCAGCTGGTGATGCCCCACCTGGTATGGCTCCGTCCCCGAGTCTCCGCCGGTGCAGTTCAGTTGCTGCCACTTGGAACACCGACCAGGAGCAAGCGTACCTAATGCATAGCCACCGCCGCTGTAACTCCACGGCTCGTTTAAAGTTATCCAGTGCTTCACCCGATCCCCGAATTCAACGAAGCAGACACCCACATAATCTCGGAAATCATCCCTACGGACATAAAATAAATCACATCACACTAGTGGGTAGAGTTGCATTACTCCAAGCCTAACGATGAGCAATCGGATTAATTCCGACTTACACAACCAGAGGACTCAAGAAGCCACCGTATTCTTCTTCTAAAGCCTGGGGGAGGTCCCAGTGAAAAACAAAGTCACGTAGGGCTGAATCCCTGCAGTCTCAAATGGATAACGGCCAGAAGTAATTATAGCATAATTGAAGAAAATTTCGACTGTATTAAGGAATAAAAATTAAAAAATTGGCCAGGAAATTGGCTGAAAAATCACAACATTTCCACGACATTCAATATTTGGTTAAATAAACATAATATTTATATTTTTTCTCGTAAAATATCATGAATATGTGCTGTATTAAATTTTTTCTATCAAAGCTAGCGTAACATATCCATATGGTCCACACCTTTTTGATACATGACAACTTATACGGAGTGCCACGCATTCAAGGCATAATCGTTACATCAGCAACATATGAAATTTTTAACGGTCATTAATATACATTCTATTTCGTGAACAAACCACGAAATTTTGAGGGGCTTCGATATTTTAGGAAATTTCGGAAAACTATCATATTTTTTATGGGAAATTTCCCCGATAATGAAGCGTATGAACAACCATGGGCAAGGAGCTCATTGATGAGATTGTTGTAGTATTCAACTCCTTTCTTGTTGACACCTCCGCTTAGCTTTCCCTCTGCAATTACAAGAAATTAAGCTAGTATCAACTGTGACTGATTACCTTTCAATTTGCAGAAAAAATTGATTAGTGTGATAAATTAGTCTTCGTGACCATGGTGAAAAAGGGAACAGCGAGCCGTGCATAGTTGAAATAATTGTCGATCTTACTAGGCAGTATTCGAGACCACGAGATCGAGAATCCCCACATCTTCCTGCATCCAGCCTGCTCATGTTTGGTAATTTCGTACTAATTGAACAGTGAGGAAGAGAGGGGATTGTCCGAGTCTCACCTTATATTTGTGGTACGAGTCAACAGCAACATCTCCATTACTTCGAGCAGCTATTTTCTCTGGGTTATCATCAATTAATTACACGTCAAACACCAAAAAAAATGTAAATTGTAAAATATCCCATTATTGGAGAGACCAACTATCCACGCTAAGGAAAAAAAAAAGCAATAACTGATTTGATATTATTTTCTTGAATATAATGATTTGAATTTAAGTGTTATAAATGATATAATTTTTTATATATAATTACTATATAACCCAGTGCATGGATCCTATCACGGGATCGATGCGAGCAACAAATTTTTCCGCACCCCGCTAGGCGT
>CXYZ01012187.1:0-59649 GCA_900006705.1 Sonneratia caseolaris
TTTTTCTTTATTTAATCGATATATGATCGTATATCTCAATATACTCGTTCATTGGCTCCGATACCATGTTAAATTCGTTGTCAGTCCGTAAGGAATCGGGTCCGTTTCTACTTAAAAACTTAAACTGACAGATGGCGGAACTCAATCTTTTTATAAACCTACAATTTTTTATTTATTTAATCGATGTAAGATCGTATATCTTAGCCCCGCCTTTATGTGTCAACGTGATCCACTTTACCACGTGCCATTAAATATCTGCCTTCAACAACTGTTTATGTGGCATATATTCATCTTCCAGCATCGAAGGAGGGGGGCAACTACCCACTATTCTGGCAATTTTCTTTTGTACTCAAACTTAATATCAACTGACCACAAATCAGGCTTCCGAACTCGGGTTGGGCGATATGCAAGTTCACTAACTCCGATACCATGTTGAATTCGTTATAGATGACGAATTAAGGGATTGGACCCGTTTCCATTTAAAAGTTTAAGCTAATAGATGACGACACCCAATATTTTTATAAGCCTATAACTTTTTTTTTTTATCTAATCGACGTAGAATCATATATATCAACAAAAACTCTTAATATATTCAAAATGGGTCATATCAAGTCACTTGAACACAAGATATACATGTTCTGCATTGTAACAGCAAAGAAGAGGGGTAAAAGTGAGGGTACATTCTTAGCTTTTTTTGGTGGTCTAAGAGAGGGTCACACCAATCAATTAAGTGATCTTGCTCAAATTTTAAATTAATCAAGGTGCAGCCCTTACACTCATTTCACCATCATTCTAATAATTAAGAAATTTTATGTTCGATTGTTATCGTGAAACTCTTCGTCCCCCTCTGTTTTCCTATTCTCATATTTCTCTTCAGACTCATAGATCTCTCTTAATGTGCATAGCCAATCACGGTATTGAAATAATGCAAAGCATTTACTTAACATTCTTTTACGGCCTTTTGTCCCCCTTCCCATCCCAAAGCCACCTTGTAAGGCTTTTCCACAAGCTCTTAAACATCATCAACTACACAAACCTCTCGAAAGTCGAGAAACAGATATGTGTCGGCGACCGGCGAAGAGCAAGGCATAGATGTCTTTGATACTCAAGGTGGACCGGTCAAAAATGGGCTCGACTCAGGTGCGACATGAAAGAATCGTGCTCCGGGTCAGGATTTTTAGGCCGCCCGAAATATTGGGATGTATGTGCTGTCCCCCGAACCAAAGGTCCGGTGGCATTTTTGTCTAATTTCTAATGGCCGAGTAGCGTTTCGGGCTGGGCTTTACCAAACAATGGGCGGCCCATATTACGGCACGTCAACCGGTCAAATCCATCCGGCCCGGCCCAATATCAGCGCAAGGCCAGCGGTCTCGTCTTTCTTGGGGAAGAAGATGGAGCTGAGTAAAAGCTACCGATCTCCAGCTTCTTCCTCCTGCAAAGCTAAGCCCCGACCGATCTGGTCCACTCCGCTCTGATTCCCCTTCTCTGCTGGTTTCCTTCCTTCAGGTCAGGTACTTGCCATCTTATTCCTGTTCGGATTTTGCCCCCCTGTGACGCATTCCTCTAGAACGACTGCGAGCTGGGAGGGCATTTCTGGTTTTATTATTTTCTGTATCGGGGAGAGTTGAATTGAAGCTGTGAATCTATGATCCTGAGCTCGTAGCTCTAAGCTACACATCCAGCGGTGCGAATATATGGTCTTTCCCTTTTCTTTTGTTGCTGTGGATGCACTTTCCTCTCTCACTGACGACTTACCTGAGCAATGCAGAAGTACTTTTTTCATTTTGTCTGCTTTTGTGGTTGAGCGGTTGTGTTGGGAGTAGTTAGCGAAGGAATTGCTGTGGTCGCTGGGAAGATAGCTTCTGGAACGTTATTATATTCTGATTTTAGCGTCTTTTGATGATCCCTTCGATGCCAGTGTTTTGGGCAATTAGAAGAATTAATCTATACCTCAAGTCGACCTTTCTTTTATTTTCCCTTCCATTATCGTTTTTGTGTGTTGTAACTTGTGAGGAATTCAGCCTATCTTCACTTGAAGAGCTGCAGATTTAACAATACAAGGAGGATTTTATGTTTCAGTGGGATCACTGGCTTATGATGCCTTTCTGCTCACGGAAACTTGTAGCTTTTGGTCAATTTTCCTGCAGCTTGAATAATCGTACTGTCTTTTGGATTTGGGTACTGAATAGCTATATTTGGGAGTTTACAGCTCCTTAGATTTTGATCATCTCCCCCTTTCGGATGTGGCATTTTGTTGTATATAAATGAGCTTACAGGTATAGGATTTTCCTATTCCTATGCAGATTAACTAATATCCATAATGTCTAAAGGAATGGTCGAAGTTCCTCCAAAGGGTGGATTTAGCTTTGATCTTTGTCGGAGGAATGATATGCTCGCACAGAAGGGTGCTAAGGCCCCATCTTACAGGAAAACTGGAACAACTATTGTGGGGTTGATTTTCCAGGTATGAGTTGTATGTCCATAATAATGATGTTTCACTTGACATCCTTCAAGCAAGAACAGAATTTGATACTGCACTGTGTTGATTCTAGGATAATAATATATGTGACCAACATTGCCTACTTTAAGAATGTCTCGTATGCTAGCCAATACTGCTTGAGTTCATAGATCTATTACTAGATCCATCTATAGCAGACCTGAAATTTATAGATTAAAACACAATGCAATTGGTGACCCCTGATTTTCTTTTTTTGAGTAAGTGTGATCCTTGAATTACAAATAGTTGCATTTAAAGCCTGATTTTGATGGGCGTGGATCAATTAGTTTAATATATGATTTGGTTTTCATATTCCTTAGTATATGGTTTCCTGCAGGATGGTGTAATTCTTGGAGCAGATACAAGAGCGACAGAAGGACCTATAGTTTGTGATAAGAATTGCGAGAAAATTCATTACATGGCACCAAACATATATTGCTGTGGTGCTGGAACTGCTGCTGATACAGAGGCTGTAACAGGTATTCATCACTTCTAGAAGATAACTGGTGACTGTGCTTTCGCATCTTGTTGATTACAAAAGCAAGCAATCGCTGTCTATTTTGAATTTCTATTGATGGCTAAAGCTATGCTTCGCTTGCCATGTTTGCCTTTATCTAGACATGGTGAGCTCACAGCTGCAGTTACATCGCTACCATACGGGCCGAGAATCGAGGGTTGTGACAGCACTTACACTTCTGAAGAGGCACCTTTTCAAGTAAGACCTTTCTTGGAGAGTTAGTCAAAGTCCAAGTTGTGTTCTTTATCTCATATGAGTTAATGATTCCAAGATGTCACCGATGTAATATACAG
This sequence comes from Sonneratia caseolaris, assembly GCA_900006705.1. Taxonomy (NCBI): domain Eukaryota; kingdom Viridiplantae; phylum Streptophyta; class Magnoliopsida; order Myrtales; family Lythraceae; genus Sonneratia; species Sonneratia caseolaris. Next base: position 3,308 of record CXYZ01012187.1, read on the forward strand.
CTACCAAGGATACGTTCAGGCTGCTCTGGTTCTGGGTGGTGTTGATGTTACTGGACCTCACCTCCACACTGTGAGTTTTCTTCCTCCTAGGGATTGCTAATGCTAACAGTGCATATTTGGGACCATTGGCTTGTTTGATCTTTTTCGTGAGTGATATTGGAATCTTTTGTTCTCTAGATATATCCTCATGGCTCAACGGACACACTGCCATTTGCTACAATGGGCTCCGGTTCTCTAGCTGCAATGTCTGTATTTGAGTCTAAATACAGTGAAGGTTTGACTGTAAGTTCAGTATCTGATATCTTTTGGCCATTGATTTCTCAGTCATTATTTTCTACGTAGACTGGCCAGAGTGCATGAACAAACACAAGCCTCTTTTGAATCTCAATCTCATGTTTAGTTGCATGTCAAGCATTGTCCTTCTAGTGCATCTAAGGTTAATGGTATTCACAGAACTATTCTCGTCTTGAAATATAAGAAAGCAAATTGTTGACACTGGCCACTTCAAATGCTTTGGCAGAAAGATGAAGGAATTAAGCTCGTGACTGAGGCAATCTGTGCTGGTATATTCAATGACCTGGGAAGTGGAAGCAATGTCGATGTCTGTGTGATAACTAAGGTCAGCTTGCATTTCTCAAATCCTTGATTTCTGGAAGATGCCATTCTGAAGCTGAGGTTTACCTTATCTGGAATTTTGTACCCTTATGCAGGGTCAGAAAGAGTACCTCAGAAACCATCTGCTGCCGAATCCCCGTACATATGTTAATGAGAAAGGCTATTCTTTCCCTAAGAAGACCGGTTAGTAACTTTTTCCTCCTACCTCTCAATGATCTTTTATGGCATTAAACTCCTTCCTACCTCCCTCCAAATAAAGAATCATCACAATTGTGCGCGTCTAGTTGGTGATTGATTCTTTTGTTCTCCTTTGCTGCAATCATCAGAGGTTCTGCTGACAAAGATTACCCCATTGAAGGAGAAGGTTGAAATCATCGAAACCAGTGATGCCATGGAAGAGTGAAATAGTCGGGGTAATGCTTGCTTGTGCTACATTTTGGTGGTAGGGATTTTGTCGAGATGATTGAAATATCTTCTTTCAAGAACATTCATCTCAGCATGCGCTTGCCAAAAGCAAAGCTCATCACCCCGGATTCCATGCAGGCCTAAGCTTTAAGGGATTCAAAGATTGTTATATCTCTCGTCATTTCTCATCTTCAACTTAGAGTTAATATGTGCTGCTTATATGTTGATATTTCTCACTTTCTATGCTGTTCATGGTATGCATAAAGTGATAGAACTCGATCTTGTCCTCATGGTTAGAGATGTTAAATGGGTTGGTATGGCTTGGAACTAGCCCGTGAAAAACTAGAATTGGCTCGAACTGCCCATAAAACCGGTATGTAATTGCTCTGATTGGGTTGAGGGGTAAGTCTAAGAAATAGGCTCGTTGCTTTGACATATTTTCTTATTGAATTAGTTTGAAATTATAATCATTGTAAAAAAATTTATAAATTAACTGTTAGGTGTTGGTGTTTCAATCTTCAAATTAAAAAAAGTTTATTTTAAATCATTTGAAAAAAAAATAAGAGAAATGGTTCACATGTTAAATTGTTATGAACTATAAATTAACCTGCTTTATATATGATTCTGGACTAGTTTATATATTCTTAAGCAGTGATTTGTAATTGAATTGATTCATTGTACTTAATGAGATGTATTATAACTGAGTTAAATAGTTTTAAATTTATTTTAAGTGGCTTGGACCGTCCACTTACCCTCTGACTATTTCAAATAATTTGGGTACCATAAAAAGGGTAGGGTATTTGATTGTATCATAATCGCTTCGGACCCACATCTCAATCGGTGATTCGATTGTTCAATATGCATAGGATGATATTTGCAGATGAACGTCAGACAAAACTAATAGATTGGTTGAATTTATATCTATCATGGATATGTGAAACCAGTGATTAATGGATTATCAACCATCGATGAACTGATCGGCTCGAGGACATTTTGGTTTGAGTCAGGGTCCATTTTGTCATTTTGATTTGTCGGTGCATGCCGGTTGATACATTATTAACATTGAATCGAATCAGTAATAAGATGCCGTGCCGGTGAGCTGTAACGTGACGTCATCGTCTTCCTCTCTCTCTCTCTGCCCCTCGCTCTACAGGTAGCAGTCGGAGTACGTTTCCCGTTTCCGTGAAGAAAGCTTGACGTCCGTTCTGCTCCTGTTCTCTACTCCTTTTCCGTATATATAGCCTCCACTCAGTTTGATTCTTCTTTCTTACGATCGCCGGCGGCAGCTTCCCATGTGTCCTACGATTATCTCTTCAAGTACATAATCATCGGCGACACAGGTCTCTCCGGTTCGGAACCCTGATTCCTGGATTTTAGGTCGATGTGGTGTCTGACTTGAGCTTGGCGGTCGGGTGCAGGTGTGGGGAAATCCTGCCTGCTGTTGCAATTCACCGACAAGAGGTTCCAGCCCGTTCATGATCTCACCATCGGCGTTGAGTTCGGCGCCCGAATGGTCACTATCGATGGACGCTCCATCAAGCTCCAGATTTGGGACACGGTACTCCCTCCATCCCTTCCATTTCTCTGATGTTTATTTTCACCTTTTATTCATGAGAGCCTCTGGCTTATGGCCTGTAATTGCGTTATGTAGCTGTTTGATTCTGTCTATTCATTTACGGATAATCTACAAAGAAATACCTGTTAGCTTAATCTACGAGAATCCCGATGTTGTGGAACTCTCTGATGATCAACGATGGTGAGAGGAGTGTTGGGAACGGAATGGAACTGCTCCGTTATGTGAATTATCCCATATCCTAAATTCTGGATGACAGTTATATCTTATCGTGTCTGTGACATGCTTCTGGAAGATGACTTTATGTTTTAACAATCGCACTTGCAACTATATGACGTCACACTTTGTGGGTCTTGATGATGTCTTTAAGATAGCATCCGTATGCATAGGATGAAAGGAGCACGTGAAGGAGGGAGCTCAAGTTCTGTTTGTATATGCTTGATCGTTCTGTAGCCCGGCCAAGACTATCGTACACCTCTATCAATTGTAGAAAATTCCATTTTAAGATGTCTGTTATATCACAGGCCGGACAAGAATCCTTCAGATCCATCACAAGATCTTATTACCGTGGAGCACTTCTGGTTTATGACATTACAAGGTGTGAATGGGCACTTGAGCACATGGTTGGAAAATTAGGTTGACAGGCTGCTCTTTCACGGGTTACTGATGTAGGGACTGCTACAGGTGGTTGTTTTATGTTTCATCTTTATTATAAAAGTGAGGTTTTATTTATGGAAGCGCTATATTATGAACTCTTGATCTCAATGTTAGTCATATGACAAGGTTCTGTTGGTCTTGCATCCTGTATCAGTTAATCACTTCATTAATGATGTCGGAGATAAGATTTATAAATAGAGATTAAAGTCTGGGATGTTGAATCACCTATGTGAAGCAGATNAATGGGCACTTGAGCACATGGTTGGAAAATTAGGTTGACAGGCTGCTCTTTCACGGGTTACTGATGTAGGGACTGCTACAGGTGGTTGTTTTATGTTTCATCTTTANGGGTTGACAGGCTGCTCTTTCACGGGGTACTGATGTAGGGATTGCTACAGGTGGTTGTTTTATGTTTCATCTTTATTATAAAAGTGAGGTTTTATTTATGGAAGCGCTATATTATGAACTCTTGATCTCAATGTTAGTCATATGACAAGGTTCTGTTGGTATTGCATCCTGTATCAGTTAATCACTTCATTAATGATGTCGGAGATAAGATTTATAAATAGAGATTAAAGTCTGGGATGTTGAATCACCTATGTGAAGCAGATAGCTAGCTCATCTTTACAATATTATTTCATAAAAATCTTTTGATTTTCTTAACTCTTATCAGTGTAATATCTTTATTTTTTCTATTTCAATTTACGAGAATTGTGTGGTGGCTGGGAATATTAGAGAATATCGTTATTAGCCTATGCCACTGACCTTGAGAGATCATCAGAATCCACAATTTATTTCTCTCGTTATAAGCAGGAAATGTTTGATATCTTATGCAGGAGATAAACGTTCAATCATCTGGCAAGCTGGCTAGAAGATGCTCGGCAGCATGCAAATCCTAACATGACTATCATGCTTGTAGGAAACAAGTCTGATCTTGCCCATAGGAGGGCAGTCAGCAAGGAAGAAGGGGAGCAGTTTGCAAAGGAAAATGGACTTCTTTTTTTGGAGGCATCTGCAAGAACTGCCCAAAATGTTGAACAAGTATTACAACAGAGCATATCATACCTTGCGGAGGACTTCATGTTGCCTTCAGATGTCTAACATTTTCGTGGTATCTGTGCAGGCCTTTGTAAAGACTGCTGCAAAGATCTTACAGAATATTCAAGTAGGCGTCTTTGATGTATCTAATGAGGTATGTAATTGGGCAGTAATAAGGAGGTATGGTAATGTCCTTTTTTGAATATGCCCTTAAAAAGTTTCATATTATCGCTAAATATTTCCCCTAGGACGGTGTGAAAGCCAATCCAACCAGGTCAGTAAATGTTTCAGTTTGTTGGTTCATAAGACAGGATTATGTGCATTTGACCCCTAACTGACTCTAGGACTACCCAGCGACTTAGAAGTGAGGATCTGGTTGAGCTAGTTCTCAAAGAGAATCTAGTTGAGCTTGTCTATGATAAGTCATTCTATAGAAACTGTCAACTGTTGGACCGTGAGAAGTGCATGTAAGCTCATACTTTGCAAGCCTCCAGACAAATCATATTTTATCAGGTTAAAAAAAGGGTTAGCTACACAAATAATATTTTAATGGTAATGCTTCTTTCCTTCTTAAAGAAAATGAAAGGCCTCTTGGAGCCATGTAGTACTGCATCAAAAAAGATTAGATATTGATCACAAATTAATGTGTCATTGCTGGTATTAGAGCAGTCTTCCGGAATCAAGGTTGGGTATGGGCACCCGCAAGGTCAATCAGGCGGAAGGGATGGAACTGTATCACAAAGAAGTGGATGTTGCATCTAATATGAGATTGAAAGCTAGCCTCCTCTGGGTTACTAAAGGCTAACCTCTTTAGCATCTATGACCTCATATATCGCTCAGAAAGATCTGTCACGTGATGACTTGAGAGAATGTGTGAGAGCGATGAGTGTAACAATGTACAGCATGAGGGAAATCCGGCTTCTTCTGGCCAGATCAAATCCTCTGTGTAGTTAACTCTTTTGCAATGCTTGACTAATATTCCTCTGCTCCTCTGAGTTTGTTGACATATGATCTGGCGTGTTCTCTCTCTCCACCCAACTGACTAATCTTATATTGGCTGGAAACCAAACTTCATGACAATCTTATCCTCCTCAAGGTCACAATTTTAATAATCAATGAGAACGAAACAAGAGTTTCATAGTGATAAAATTACTGAGACCGGGAGGAAGCAGTAATTGTGCAGAGCTATGTAGATTCTCAAAATTTGTATCTTCCAAGTATCCCCTTAGCAGAGAACTTGAAATCCTAGATGACTAGGAAGCCCCAAATACCTGCAAGAAATGGATGATGGGCTAAGAAGATAAATAGAGAAACTATTTTCAAAGACAGGCGCATATCACTAAGTAACACTTACCCTAGAAAGAACGTCTCTTGAGAGCTGAGATTTCGTTTCCTTTGTAGCTTCCATGACAGGTTGCTTCTGCGGGAACTGACGGATTACTTTCGGTGGCAGCTGCATGACAGGGCCCTCGAAGTTTTCTCCCAAATCCTGTCCCACCTTTTGCTTCTTTGAAGGGGTATATAACAGATCATCAGGGGAGCATATATTGGAATGTGAACGGTGAATAAACAGACTTACAACCTTACCCCCCTAGTAGGATGTCAACTCGAGCTTCTCGGGGAGAAAAAGGGTCATGAGATCATACCTTCCTATGCCTTTCTTCCATGGCTGCCAGAGCTCGGGATTTGTCAACCTTGGAGAGATAGAAATCGCGTTCCCTCTTAGCAGCAGACAATTCCATGGCTAGCTTCTGCTCCCGGATAGCATTCTTATGTGCTGCATCAAAGAAAAAGTCCTGCATAAGATGGATTGTTGACTCTCAAGGACCTATGAAAAAGATGTTTTAAGGGGGTAATCATACCAATCTCCTCAGTAAGATCATCCCACTTGAATTTGCTCAAGTACTTGATGGTCCATAGATCATAATACCAAGGAGACCTTTTCCTCCCTCCTGAACAAGGGAATGAATTATATATAAACTAGTGCTTAGTAAACTGACACATTTCCACACTCAATCAGAAAGACTTGAAGAGCATAAAGGGAAAAGAATGTATAGGAAAGAGTGATATGAGTCTGCAAAAAGGAGAAGAATGCAACAGTGCGATCTGGAGCTGAATATTGGAGATAAAAAGTTGAAATATCACCTATTTGTTCACCATTCAACATGTTGGCCACCCTCTTTGCAACAGTTTTCTTGGTGAATTCAACCCACCTACACGTAGAGCAAATGAAGGGTTTAATAAGTGACTGTTACATCAAACTTTCATACTAAATTGTAGAGAGTATAAATTAATGGCTTTGGGCATCATGTAGCAATTTTCTAGCATGAAGAAAAGCCAGCGGTGATTTTTTTGCTATGCAAGTTCTACTGAGTTCCATATATGTACCCTTCCAAGAATTCCTGTCCTCGAAAACCGCCACCACGTTTACGCTTTAATTGAGCAGCAGGATCTGCAAAATTTTAAATATTATAAGCGTTCATTGGGTGAATGACAGTTTCTAAGTCCATACATAGTAGGAGTTCACCTTCAGGTGCTAGATATATTCTCTTTATCTCCCCATATTGTGAGAGAATCTGACGAAGCTTGACGTGATCCATGTGAGGAGGGATCCGACTTAGGTAGCAGATCCCACGCTTGTCAGCTTGAGAAGCTTCTTTCATTAATCTCTCTTTCCTTTTGTTTTTCTTTGCCATCTTCTTGTCATTAATTTCTGAAGAGGGATTGCCTTGAAGATTCATATCATCAGCAGCCTCAGCAACTTCATCTGAAGTCTTCTCCCTGTTTTTCCCACCATCACTCTGCTCACCTTCATTGTTACCAGACAAAACTCCCCTTTCACAAATGGATTCATCAAGGAATTGTTCTTCATTGCCCTTCGAAGATTTCTTCTTTCTCTTGTTGCTACTTTCTCCTCCCCTAGCATTGGCATCTAAATTACCTTCTCCCTGAGGAGCCATATCAATGAGCTCATTGTGATCCTCGGATTTAGAAGTCTCCTCCAGCGTCATCTTTGCATTCTTCCTTTTAATTCTCCTTTTCCTTTTGTCATCAGCGTCTACCCCGATTTCCTCTGCAGAGCTCATAGCAGATACCTTGTATTCTTCGAAAATTGCCAAGAGGGAAACCAGTTTAACATACTCCAAAGAAACACTCCAAAATTCCAGAAAACATGAAGTTCCCTGGCCGTATGTGCTCTTAAAACAAAATCACAGATTTTTACACCAGATTGATCTCAAGCCCGAATCCCGAAAGCAATGCAGAAAACCCAATAGCAACCCCAAAAACAGAGGAATGCTAACTTGATCAGACTCACACATTAGCAAGATTTTCTGCTGTAAGCACGGTCACTACAGTCTCTCGCTGCACGTCGATTCAGCAGGCAGTGCAACCAGAGAAAACAGGTGGAAAGTCGCAAACTTGGGAGAGAAGAATCAGCACAATTAGAATCGTACCTCAATATCGCCCGCTGAGTCGAGAGAGGGAGAAGGCGGCCAGTGATGCTGAGCGAGCCGGCCGAGCTCAGTAGATGAAAGAAGCTAAGGTGTTCGGATTAGAAACCCGGGATTGATTGCAAACCCATCATGATTTGTTCAGAGGATAGAAGCCGCACATCGAACAAAGTAGCCCGCTTGATAGTCGGATGAGCAACAAAGAACAGCACCACGCGGACCAACTAGCGGTTCCTTTGCATCAAGGAGAAAGCTTAGCCTTGTCAAAAAGATCGCGGCAGGAGAGCCGATTAGGGTTTCTTGTTTTCCCATTGAGTTTTGCCTCCAGTTTCAATTTCCTGATGAACCGGGTTTTCTGGCCGGTTTCTACGGGGTCCTCTAAAAATTTTAAGAATCACACGTAGAGATGTTAAACGGGCCAGGCTGGCCCGTAACCGGACAGTCCAAACTCAGAACCGGCACGCAATCATTCTTATTGGATTAGGATGTTATAGGTCAATTCATAAATATAGATCCGCTGAACCACAACCGATCCGGATCATTACTATGCTGAATCGGTACCGAACCGTTTACAAACCAGCCCGGAAATGTTGAATGCCTTTAAAGAACTATCATCCGACATGGGAAAATAGGGAGCAAGTAACTTAAATCTTATGCCTTTAAACTATAAACCGAACCGAATGAACCACGATACAATGTCAATGTGATGCCATCCCCATGCATCATGACACTGGATAAGATCAACATTAAAGTCATGGCCAGCCAACTTCAGGAAAAGGCAAGTGGGTTTGCAAGTGGACAAAAGACATTGCCATGGCCCTTTCCCTAGTGTTGTTAAAGAGGGCAGTCGAGCCAGTTTATAATGGATATAAAACCTCTTAACCCGATTATAATATAATCCATTTGTTTAACAAGCGAAGACGATTACATATCACAATTTAAACACATATGAACCGGTTCAGAATCATTTATAAGCGATCCGATTTGACCCGTAATCTACCCATCTTTTTTATTTTTAAATTAACTCGATAAAATCTAACTATTAATTTGAAAAAAAAATTCGATCCAAGTCGATTTTGCAACAATTTTAAACCGGCTATGATTCCACGCCGATCCAACTGGATATTCATCTAGGCTAACTCCGGGACTATATTTCAAATATGGTCCATAACCACCCCTCCACCCAATAAGAGCTAGGCGAGGTTAGAGGCAGTACAAGTGAGTTCCGGGTTTTGATAGTCCGATTCCGTATCAGCCTGGCCCGTTTAACACCTCTACCTTTCAGCGCATTACCGAGCGAGGAGTCAGCCTTCAAAGCCGACAATGTGGGGCTTGTGGACCCAAAGAACCTGGGACGCATCAGTCATCACATTAGAACAAACGAGGGACTCAATTATTAAGAGAAAGAAGTGGCGATGATCAGCAATGACAAAAGCCGGCTGAGATTACGCTGATGAAACTGGGCAGGCTAATAAAATAACAGAGACACCCAACCGCCCCGATAGATTGACCAAAAGATCAAATGATACGGACGGTAGCACACCAAAGACATTCATTATCAACACGCAACCTAATCTATCACCTCCATCTCATCTCTTTCATACGTATCCATCACCTAACTTTTACTGCTAGCAAACCAAACATTTCCTTGTTTTTTTCTTTAGCTGGTCTGGCAATAATAAGATGAATGTTAGTTTAGTTTGACTTCGGAAGGCAGGGACCCAAAACAATCAACAAATCATGCAGAAGCTTTGAGGAGGAAGCAACCAACGGGTGCTGAAGACGAGAACACAAGAGAACCGGTTCACCAAGGGTGGAGAAACTAAGCTGCCCCTAGTAGAGCTTTATTCTTGTTTGTACCGGGCTTCGGCAGATTGGGCAGGAGCTCAGGCTCTGCCCACAGTCACAGCACGTCTGCATCACCGAAGAAAGCGTAAGGAAAAACCGATGAGATTGCCATAAACAAGGGATGTTGCATAAAGCTGTGGCTCCACATAATTATTTGAAAGCAAGGATCTAATCAGCTTTTCCACAAAACATCATCATGCCTCAGAATGATATAAATTCTCCCTTTAACAAGAAGAATGAAGATAATGATGACAGGACAGAATTCACATTTACCTGATGACCACAGCCAAAAGCCATGTTCTTCGCATTGGTCAGACAAATAGGGCAAATCTGTGCACAACATAAGATGGTTCAGAACACGTCTGTTGCATATAACTAAAAGTCCAAACCAGAATTAGTAAAATCAGACGAAACTTCACTTAAACAGCCCACAGAAAGGTAACCTGAAATGCTCAACAGCGTAGTGTGCGCCTATTTACAGTAGAAATTAAGGAGAAATGGCACCTTATGTCATACCTGATTGTCATAGGTAGAACTTGGAGCAGGAGGTGCTGAGCTGGTCAAAGTGCTCTCTGCTTGATAAGTTGGAACAGAAGGAACAGAAGGCTCAAAACTCATAGGGTAGGAAATCTTGGTGCTGCTTGCAGTAGGAAAACTTTGGACAGGTGGAGGAAGAGGAACTCTTTGAGGAACATTGCCTTTTGGGTTGCTGCTCGGACAAATAGCATATCACAATTTCTATCAGCAAAAGCATCTTTAATAATTGTATGGTCAGTAGTTACATATTTCAGAAACAGTGAAATCGGAGGATGTCATTTCCTACCCCAACAAATTTAGCTCTATTGTTGCCTTGTATTGGGAAGGTATCTCCATCAAAGCTGATAGAGCGAATTCTGTCTCCTTCCGAGAAGGTGTTACATTCTTCGACATAATTTGCGTGAAATTCACAAACTGAGGGAGGAAACGATTTTTTTGGTCAATAGATATGATAATGCACAAAAGAGAACTAAAGAAAGCATGAAAGCAGGTTAGGCAACACATACCTGGAAGTTATCGAATTCTCGTGCAGGAATATTGTCATCGAATTCCTCCATCATGTCCCACGGGCCATCTCCAACCCCAACCAATATAATTGAGAGAGGGAGCTTGCTGCAAATTGAATTGCATCATCAGAAACAGTAGAGAGGTAAAGAGGAAAAACAATTCCAGAATACAAAAGGACACTCTCCTCCCACCTCGCCTCAACAATGGCTTCAACTGTCTTCCGCTCCTGTGGGCTCAGCTGGCCTCTTTCGGTATCTACACTTCTAGTTACCTACAATAAAACACCAACATAGATAAGATAAATAACATGAAAACTATGAAACTAAGTTTATGTGTTTTCAACATGGGAGAACACTATATGGTTCACCCAGAAGAAAAAAAAAACTCCAGTATTGTTTTATTGGGATAAAAACACATTCAAGATCCCTTTCTCCACTTCTTAAAGAAAACACAGAAGATTTTGTCCTTTAATTGAGAAGCATCTTAAAAGCGCAATACAGAGCTTGACACCTTTTTCCGGTATTTTCCACTCCAAGAGATCTTTCAGAAACTTTATTAGTAAAATGTTTTATCTGATAAGAAACATACCTGTCCATCTGCAATTATGAGCAGAACATGGTACTGCCCCCCATTTTGCTCCACAATGGTCATGGCCATTTCAATGATAGGTGCAAAAGATGTTGGTCCTGAACAAAACAACAAAAGTGAAGAAAATGATCATATGTTCCAACTGGAAGAATAAGTAATTATTATATAAGGTAGAATAAAAGGTAAAAGAAATCATACCTGCAAGCCTCAGATGAGGAACAATCTCCCTGTAGCGATGCAGAACTTCCTCAAATCCATTGCAGAATCTCTCGTCAGGGTGAAAACCAAAGACATCTTGATCATGTGTCGATGCTGATATACATGATAAGAAGAAGCTTGTCATCCACACAGTAAAGTACTATTCACAACAGAAGTTTGTGTAAGGCCTAATCATAGCAGAAGAAGAATCACTGGAATATCAATCATACCATCTCCAAATCCAAAGCAAGGAATCAAGTTATCTTCATCAAAAGCAGCCAAGGTTTTCCCAATAATTGATATCGCTTGCTCGTATGGATTAAGGCCGCTCCCAATGTGATGCAAACTTCGTCTATTAAATGATTTTGCACCTGTTGCCCAGTCAAACTGATCGAGTCAGAACATCATCTGAGAAAGGAAGTCCTTCACCACAGCGAATGTGCAAAGTTACCTGTCCACTCATTGCTCTTCGTGAAATCAATACCAACAATAAGATTGGAAGACTCAAGACCAGAACGAGCAAGTGCTTCCGTCACCTACAAAATTTAGGTTTTCTATTTTCATTTTTGTAAGAGGCAAAGAAAAATATCCAATCAAACAATTCATATTCACAAAGCAATCCAGTATTAAAATGATTGTCATTCAAGCAGAGAAATAATCTTCATGTTATCAAGTGTTTGCTGAGCAACCGAATCCCTCACTTAACTGCAAGCAGTTACTCACCTTTTCATATTAGCACAATCCATTAAGAGAAGAAGTCAAGGCAAACCCAAAACTATAGTCAGGAAGCAAGAAGATAAGCTACTCTCAAGTCCTAAATCATTTTTTGGCAGCACATATACAGATATAATTATGAAACCATATCAGATATGGGCCATCATGAGAATAGCAAGATAGGCAAGCATTCCTCTCACCTCGTCCAATGAAGTGTAGTTATCTGCAATTCTTGAGTACCTTCTATCAAGCTTCTTCCTATTATCACGCCCCTGAACACCACCAAACTCCTGAGGAGGAGGAGGAGGATAATATGGCCGCTGAGGGGCAGGAGGTGGTGGTGCATAGGATGGTACTGAAGGTGGTGGAGGTGCATAGGATGGTATGGAAGGTGGAGGAGGTGCATAGGATGGAATTCGAGGATGATTCACATTTTCTTGGCTGTATGACCGCCGTGAATACCCATCATTGTTATCCCATGCAGAAGAGCTCGATCGGTAGGAAGGACTCTCCCTCTCCCCCCAACTATCATCCCTTGTAAGCCTACCCCCCATCAACCTCAAATCTCTTCCACAATTCGACTAGACAAAGTTGTAACAGCTCCTCCTCAGCACTGTCGCTTGCCTTCGCAAGAGTTGACCAAGCAAAAGCTGCAGCTTTGGACCTTCGAAGGTTACACGGATATATGAACAACAAACAGGCTCGAAAATGAGAAATAATAGAGAGACCCTTTAAATAAACTGAGGAGCAGATTGAGGGCCCTAGTTAAACATACGCTCACGTCACAGCTTGCTCGAAGAAATTTCCAATTTTTCCTTGCTAACCAAACAAGGACCAAAAAGGCGGCTGCAGATATATATAGACTTAGGCGCGTAAGCACCCAATTTCTTCGACCGACTTTTAAGGTCGGAAAGCTACACGACGATCCTCACCTCATTAAGATTTCCTTATGGGACACTTCTCCTCCCCTAAATATTCAAGATACTTCTTTTACTGTCACTCGTAGCTAAAATTCAAAATCATCGCAGACAGCCAAAACCCATCTGGGCTTTTCCCATAAATCCCCCAACGGTGAATCTCAGAATCTCGGATTCACCTAAATAAAGGCTATCAACAGTCAAAACAGAAGGAAAAAAAAACAGCGTATTCTCACCAGGAGATCCCCCGAAATAGTCGTCGAGCCGGACCTGAAATGAGAGTAATCAGCAAATTACAGATTTTAGGTGACTTGCGGGCTCACACAGCTTCACGTATGGATGACAGCTCCAGCTTCAGTCTATCATATGTAGGGGATCCGATGTTTCATTCTTCCTTTGTGGAGATCTTGGTCACGGTAAGGGAGAAACAGAGAACTGAATCGTTCGAAATTGGTGGAAAAGGAGACCGCCTTGTCCCGCGAGCCTTGCTTTTGTCAGGAAGGCGAAGGGGGAGAAGGCTGATGGGTAATGAGGTTCCGTGCTGGAGCAAAATGATTAGGCAGCACCATGTGCCACTAATTTAATTATCTTTCTAGACTGAATCGTTGATCGAATATCCCGGAGAAAGTTTGGATTATCGGGCACTGATTCAACCCGCGATAGGTTGCATATTGAAACGATAAATTGACTCTCATGATCTCGTCCCGTGAAACTGCAAAATCAGCGGTCTCTCTCATTGGACCGAATAATTTCCCATATTATCTCCGTCCATCCTCCTTAAAAAATGCGAAAAATCATGGACCACTACAAAGGTCTACAGCTTCGTCGGACAAATATGAGGCCCAGCCCACGTAAGGTCCCAAGCAGAGTCACTCACCAGAAGAGAAGCTGCCTTCGGAGATCGACGTTCGCCGTGAGTCCCGGCTCGACCGCGCGCTGGCTTGGGGCTAGAAGTGAACACTGCAGGAGAACTTACTTGGAATTAAAAACAAAGACGCGATGTTAATCGGAGGCAGAGAGAGAGAGAGAGAGAGTTGATTGTTGAGAAAGAAGCGTTTGTGATACTGGCAGCAAAATCTGCAGTAATGGCAAATCTCTTTGCTTCTCAGTAAAGGTATCCTCGATCTCACGGTGGTAAACCTTGCTCAAAAGGCTTGCCTTTAACCAATTTGGGCGGTGGTAGTGTGTGATTTATGCGTTTTTTCGGGACTTCAGTGTATTGATGCAGTTGCTCTCAGGATTCTATGCGACCCGCCAGAAATTTTCAAAGCCAAAAGATCATGACTTTAGAGATTTATTCATTGCTTGAAGAGAACTTAAGGGTGGATTATCCCGGGCACGGAGGAGCTCAGTTATAGATGTTTTCAAACACAGGATGACACCTTTGCGACTTTAAATGACAGCAGAATTAGGGAATTTAGAGGTAGACAGGGAAGAAACCATGGTTCAGTGCTTCGAAATCCGACATCTTCTGCAGATCTCTCAACCTTGTTCTCGACAGTCTGAGCTATCACCCTCACTCTTTCAGGGGTGGCTGCGTCTAGGCTCCATTTCTTCAACATCAACCAGTGTCTGGAGATAAGCTTTGTACCCCGTGAATACTGATTACTTGGTGCGGATCAGCATTCAAGTGTGTTTTCACATTCCTAACTTTACAAAATGGTTTCTTTCCAGGGTAAATATTTTACTGTGATGCCATGACAGTAGGCAAATGAATAAATTTTCAGAGGACAAACAAGGAACAATCAAGCATCCAGTGAAGATACCCAAAATTTGACGCTAGTTCTTATGATCTGAACGTACCAAAGAGTGAAATACAAAAATTTGGAAACGCTGCTTCTTCTGCTCCGACAGGTACAGCTAAGCAAAACGGTACGATGATTGTAGTAATCTTCATCTGTCTCACGACTTGCTGGAGTTCTTATTTTTTTTCCTCCTCTTCTTTGAGATGACACCGTTCACTTCCTTTTCAAACGAAGCCCGTTTCTTTCTGCAAAAGTGATCCGGAGAGTGAAAATAAGTCTCACTATGAAATGAAAAATTAGAGCACAAAAAAGAATGGTGTTAAGTGAGCTTACTGTGACCGATTGGGAGTCGCTTCAGACCTTCTGCTATCATCTTCTAGAGGACCATCTAATACTGCAGACCGCATTCAAGATGATCAACAGTAGAAGTTCAAATATATACCAAACATATATGCATTGAGAACCTACCCCACTGGAACATTGTGAGGTTCATGAGAAGATCCTAGAATCAGAGGTAAAACAAGTTCCAATCCAGTAGAAGAGGAATATCAATGAGATGCGATACATTTCTAATCTTAGGCACCATTCAAAACTTGAACTTTCAATGTTTGCCATACACACCTGTTTCTTCTTCCGTTGTTTGGTGCCCAAACTCTGCAGCAGAATCCCATCGATCTCCTCCAACATCAAAGTCCCAGCGGTTTCCAACAGGTGGCAACCAAAAATCAACTTCCTCCGAGTCACAATTCTCCTTTTCTCCAGAATTACTTTCATTATCCATCTTCTCCTCTTCCTTTCCCTTTTGCTTGTCCTTCTTCCTCTCCTTCTTCTTCTTAGCCTTGTCCATTTTTCCAATGGCTACTTGTTCAGGAATCTCTTCGCACACCTCATCCTCACAATCCATCTGCCTCAGCTTTTCCTCCTCTTCCTTCTCTGCCCATAGAATCCAAAGATTTTCATGAACACCCAAAACCTCAAGCATTCAGTTAATTTAGTTTCTGGGCAAAATAAAATTGTTAACCAAATGAATGAGCAAACCTAGTTTGTTGAGGAACCGTTTGCCATTGATGTGTTTCCATATATGTTCCTCAGACTTGTTAACTTTATCTCCTGTCAACTTGCATAACAACTTCGACCTAAAAAACACAAACAGTGCAAAACTTATCATCATTTTTTTTAATCATTTCTTAAGATACAAAGCAAGGAAACACCAATCAAAGATCATAAGGTCTCCGAAGAAACAACAGAAACTCAACATGACGCAGCCATCGAGCTAGGTAAATTTGCTCTGCGGCCCCCAATTCTCAATACCCCAATGAAAAATAGAGACATATCAAGTACTGTGGTCCTTTCTTCCTAGGTCCAGCTCAATCAATAGGAGAACAAACTTCAGCTTCAACATTGGTTTTTCACCTCAAAAAGGGCGGGCCTAACACATTACGATACATTCTACAAGACATATATCTGGGTTAATGCATGCTTATATGCTCCAGGAACTAATAGCGCAGACAAGAAACGCGAAAAGGGACAGATTTTTCAATTACCGGCAAGCTGGGTCTTGCGTGAACATGTTGAGGGGAGGCTTCTTGTGGGAGAGGGCGTAGTCGATGAGGCCCAGACGACATCGCTTGCTCTGGGAGTACGAGTCCCTGTCCTTCGCAAGCAGCTCGTGACCCGTCTCCACGCATTTGAAGCGGCCGTTCGGGAGCTCAGAGAATGTCGGCTGGCCCAGCAGGTTGGCCCCTTCCTTCTCAGCCTTCGTCTCCACCGCCGCCTTCGCAGCCACCGCCGCCATCGCTGCCACCGCCGCCGTTGATTGGTGGGGTTGAGAGTCCGAGGTACAACAGGCAAGAGAGCTCGAATTGTAAGCACTAACCTGCCGGTTAGACAAGGACACAGAACGACGTCGTCACATGCAGATCGAGCCCTCCTTTCAGAAGAAAGTACACTTAGGTCCTCCAACTTGGATATCCATCCCGTTCTAGTCCCTCTGCATTTTCCCCCTCCCGGTCGAACCGGCCGGCCCGGTCCGGTTTTAAAAACTATGCTTGATAACTAAAAATTCAATGAATTTATAATGGCATGGCCTTTCACATACTGCTTTACAACCCATCACAACACGCTCGGAAAATGAAATACGGTAAATATATTATACGATGTAATTTTTTTTAATAATATCAAATATTATATATAAATATAATTCTTTTATTTATATTTTTTTATAAGAAAAATATATTAAATCATCTCAATAATTCAATATGGAGGGTGATGTAATTTATTGGTATAGCCTCTGTTATCTTTTTCGCAATAATTACTTGTATGAATATAAAAGGTAATATAAATTTTCTTTTATTTGACGGTCTACCTAAAACAAGAAATTCTACCTAATAAAAAATTTTCAATTTAAAAATTGTTTCTTCGNCCCATAGAATCCAAAGATTTTCATGAACACCCAAAACCTCAAGCATTCAGTTAATTTAGTTTCTGGGCAAAATAAAATTGTTAACCAAATGAATGAGCAAACCTAGTTTGTTGAGGAACCGTTTGCCATTGATGTGTTTCCATATATGTTCCTCAGACTTGTTAACTTTATCTCCTGTCAACTTGCATAGCAACTTCGACCTAAAAAACACAAACACGTGAAAAACTTATCATCATTTTTTTTTGAATCATTTCTTAAGATACAAAGCAAGGAAACACTAATCAAAGATCATAAGGACTCCGAAGAAACAACAGAAACTCAACATGACGCAGCCATCGAGCTAGGCAAATTTGCTCTGCGGCCCCCAATTCTCAAAACCCCAATAAAAAATAGAGACATATCAAGTACTGGGGTCCTTTCTTCCTAGGTCCAGCTCAATCAATAGGAGAACAAACTTCAGCTTCAACATTGGTCTTTCACCTCAAAAAGGGCGGGCCTAATATATTACGATACATTCTACAAGACATATATCAGGGTTAATGCATGCTTATATGCTCCAGGAACCAATAGCGCAGACAAGAAACGCGAAAAGGGACAGATTTTTCAATTACCGGCAAGCTGGGTCTTGCGTGAACATGTTGAGGGGAGGCTTCTTGTGGGAGAGGGCGTAGTCGATGAGGCCCAGACGACATCGCTTGCTCTGGGAGTACGAGTCCCTGTCCTTCGCAAGCAGCTCGTGACCCGTCTCCACGCATTTGAAGCGGCCGTTCGGGAGCTCAGAGAATGTCGGCTGGCCCAGCAGGTTGGCCCCTTCCTTCTCAGCCTTCGTCTCCACCGCCGCCATCGCCGCCACCGCCGCCGTTGATTGGTGGGGTTGAGAGTCCGAGGTACAACAGGCAAGAGAGCTCGAATTGTAAGCACTAACCTGCCGGTTAGACAAGGACACAGAACGACGTCGTCACATGCAGATCGAGCCCTCCTTTCAGAATAAAGTACAATTAGGTCCTCCAACTTGGATATCCATCCCGTTCTAGTCCCTCTGCGAGTCTGCATTTTCCCCCTCCCGGTCGAACCGGCCGGCCCGGTCCGGTTTTAAAAACTATGCTTGATNGCCACCGCCGCCGTTGATTGGTGGGGTTGAGAGTCCGAGGTACAACAGGCAAGAGAGCTCGAATTGTAAGCACTAACCTGCCGGTTAGACAAGGACACAGAACGACGTCGTCACATGCAGATCGAGCCCTCCTTTCAGAATAAAGTACAATTAGGTCCTCCAACTTGGATATCCATCCCGTTCTAGTCCCTCTGCATTTTCCCCCTCCCGGTCGAACCGGCCGGCCCGGTCCGGTTTTAAAAACTATGCTTGATAACTAAAAATTCAATGAATTTATAATGGCATGGCCTTTCACATACTGCTTTACAACCCATCACAACACGCTCGGAAAATGAAATACGGTAAATATATTATACAATGTAATTTTTTTAATAATATNATATATTAAATCATCTCAATAATTCAATATGGAGGGTGATGTAATTTATTGGTATAGCCTCTGTTATCTTTTTCGCAATAATTACTTGTATGAATATAAAAGGTAATATAAATTTTCTTTTATTTGACGGTCTACCTAAAACAAGAAATTCTACCTAATAAAAAATTTTCAATTTAAAAATTGTTTCTTCGAAAATTTATGTGAGTCCGTGAGGCTCTATATGTTATGAAGATTCAGTTGCCAGTAGGTGGACATTGGCATCCTTTCTCCCTTCTCTTACTCATCTCGGTTCCCCCCACGTTTGTTGGAGCTGCAAACGGATCGTGTTCCAGTTGGTCCCAGAGCCAGCGATGACACTCCCACCAGGAGTTTCCATCGCCCGGGTTCTGGCGGTGCTACTGGTGATTGGAGGAGCTAGTGATGTTGCAACGGAAGTGGCCTTACCGCCGTGTCACTTTCCAGCGATATACAACTTTGGAGACTCGAACTCTGATACCGGCGGCATATCAGCCGCATTTTATCCGATGGCGCCACCGAGCGGTGAGACTTACTTCCACCGGCCTGCTGGGAGGGCCTCCAATGGCCGTCTCATTATTGACTTCATCGGTATGAGCCTCAAAGCCTCCTTTTGACATGTTCAGTCTTTTCCTTCGCTTGGAATTCAGTAGCAAGCAGCTTTTGAGTGTTTTTTGAGGATCAACTCAGTCCTTCAATTGTGTGTATAAGTTATCCTATGCAGACAAGATCAACATGGAAGAAGTTCAGAGGACTGCAGTACGATTGTTCCGGTCTCCCCACCAGTAGCCCTGTGATGTTTTGTAGCCTTAAGTGTTCTTCTCTAAGAACTTTTTCTCACTTTGTTATTTTTGTAAGTGCAGCCGAGCACCTTGGTTTGCCACACCTGAGCGCATACCTCGACACGATTGGAACAAGTTACCGGCAAGGTGCCAACTTTGCCACCGGAGGATCTACAATCAGGAGGCAGAATGAGAGCTGGTTCCTCAACGGAGTCAGCCCGTTTTCTCTCGACATCCAAACGGCACACTTTGATCAGTTCAAGGCCCGGTCGACATATATCTATGAGCACGGTAACTAGAACTGAGAACTCTGACAAAGAAGACGGTGTTAAAGGCAAGTTCGTCCGGTTTGATGATTTGATTGATCACATTCTGATGACCAGATGGTGGTGCTGATGAGAGGAAATCATACAAGAGCAGGCTTCCAAGGCCAAAGGATTTCTCGGGAGCACTCTATGTCTTCGATATTGGGCAGAATGATCTTGCTGCAGGGTTTCGGAACCTGAGCTATCAACGCCTTGAACGGCTTAATGAAACCATACCTGATATAGTCGATCAGTTTGCTGCAGCAGTCCAAGTAAGGTCTCTAATGGGAGTCTCCCTGGTTCTCCATTATAACTGAAGTCTACTAAAAGCATTGGCCGTTGGTTTTCTTCTGTGCTTGTGTCTTCTTTTGCACAGCATTTATACGAACAAGGTGCAAGGACATTCTGGGTACATAACACGGGTCCAATTGGATGCTTGGCAATCACACACCGGTGGGTCCATGACCCAGTGCCTGGTTACCTGGATAAGCTGGGCTGTGTGAAGGACCAGAACGAGATGGCTTTGGAGTTCAACCGGCAGCTAAAAGACCGGGTCCAACGACTTAGACATGAACTTCCCCGAGCTGCCTTGACTTACGTTGATGTGTACTCAGCCAAGTACGGACTCATTGGTGCTGCCAAGGAACAAGGTATACCGAACCCAAAAGGCGAATTTCAGGAGAAATACAGTTGCTCCATGATTCTTTGTTTCCAGAAACTCGAGGGAATCATGGGGAGCTAAAACTTGGTTATTTCCCGACTCATCAGTTTATCTGTTCTCATTGTTGATTCGCTTATACCACTGATCCCACAGCTCTTTATCAAAAAACCAAGGAGTCAGGGAGTAGCCAAATTAGCTCCTCATGTCTCTTTGACCACGGAATTTTGTTTTGATCGATTGTGCGTGCAAAAGGTGAAAGCAGATCTTCTTTGTATCATGATTGAAGGATGTGCTAAGCATGCCACCGCTTTTTGCACGCCCAGGGCCATTGATAAAGCTATGCCTAAACTCCTTGAAAAAGTACACGATAGAGGCCCAGCCATAGAAAGTCCCACCTTCGGCAATTGAATGATAACATCTTGATTTCAGATATTTGGTGAGCGTCATTGTACTGAATCTTTTGTCGGTTAAGAGGGTGTCCATTAATCCTTTTTTCTCGGGCAGGGTTCGGAGATCCTATGAAAATGTGCTGTGGAGTAGAATGGGAGGACAAGCATGTCTGGTGTGGGCAAGCAGCAATCTTCAATGGCACAAAGCTGTATGCAGATTCATGCGGGGACCCTTCATCCTTCATAAGTTGGGATGGTGTCCACTACACCGAGGCTGCAAACCGCTGGCTCGCTGATCGCATCATCAACGGCTCCTTCTCCGACCAGCACTCCCGCATCTCACATTCTTGCCATAGATTTTAACGGAGCTAATGGCTGTATCCTCCAATCACAGCTTGCAAATGCAACTCACATACCAGAACCTCGAAACTACTAGCAGCTCAGAGATGAGAGGAAAGTGGGTCGAGTCTGATTATCTGAGAAGTAGTTGCTTGACCCACTTGTACCAGCAAAGAGTAATATTACAGAAAGATATTTGCATTTCTAGTCCACCTTTACTTGTTGGAACAATATAAATAGTCATTCTGCGAGGTTCAGTTCAAATATGCATCACCGAACTGCTCCAGTGCTCCGTCTTCGTCACCATCAATTCATCACGCTCGAGTAGACAACTCCTGAACTAGAGAACAGTTCAGCGCCAAGCTCCTTGTCTTTCCCTGTCAATCAACCCAACAAACTGGAATTTCACCAATTCATCCCGAGCCCACTAAGTCGAAAACTCCAAGCATAGGTATTCCGAATCGAGTCCAGTTTCGAATTCAACATGATGGAATAGGATTTCTGAGAATTAAATACAGAATACCGGCTTAGGTGTTCCTACGTAAGAGTTGGTCATCGCACGACAATGAAGCTTCCAGTTACTACTTCTTTAGCAGTAGTTTTTGGCTTCTTCCTGGGAGTATCCCTCCCCGACACTCACTTTGACTAAGGTAGATGGTTATAGCCTTTAGTGACAACATTCGATGCTTGTGGTTTGCTCCCATGTTTTCCAATGTCAGGAAACAAAAAATATGACAATTTTGTTTTATGCTACTTCGGGTTACTTCTGGCAGTTTAATCCCCCGTCAAGTCTCTTTCCTTCAATTAATCTCGAATACAGTGAAGACAAATACTTGGGTCTCTCAACCCAGGCGCTGCTGAATGCTTGGTCTTCTCCACAGGGAAAAGGTGGGGCTACAACAGAGATTAGTCAGTTCAATGAATCAAGAGCATAGCTTTATATTTGTTGATTTCATTGATTGCTCTGTAATTCGCATCACTCTTGTTTATCTTGAGCAACTTCTGTGAATGTGCATAAGAAGAAGATTGACAATGGCCTTTACATCTCAAGACGAAGCTATTCCATTCTCCAGCATGTTTCCAGGTATTATTTTCATTGATTTAGTTGTTCAAGTTTGTTTGCATCTCAAGTTTTGTGGGTGCTAGAGTTAGAATTTTTCCTGTTTATATTGTTATATGATTAACCCTTGACCTTTGATTCTTTTGGAAGATTTGGGTCCCCCCACAAATCCTCGTGGAGCTGAAAGACTTCCCCCCTGGTCCTGTCGTCTCTGAGTCAGATTTCTATCTCCGCAGATTATGGGGGTTCGCCCAATGAGGTTCATTTCTCATATCATCCTTCGTCATAACTTCAATGATTTTTCGGGGTCATGACTCATGGATCTTGAGGCATCGGTTCGTGCGATCGCTGATCTTGACTTAGAAGCTTCTTTTAGGACTTGAAAATCAGGCCGCAGTATCTCGTGGCATTCAATGCAGCTGTTAAGAAGGTGATTCCTCACCTCTCTCCATCTCCTCGTCATCCCCTCTCAAATGTATGTTTCATTCATTAAGCCTGCTATTGTACACTTTTTATTACGAGTCGAAGATAACCAGAACAGAGCTTTTAGCTCAGGAAACAGAGCACGAAGAAGAGGGAACCCTGGAAACTTGTAGGCTTTCATTCATTGGTCTCCAATTACACAGCGGCCCCATTTTACAGATGCTCTCAGCTCAGGAAATGAGCTGGAGTAGTTTACAGCAGAACTACAGAAGAAAATACGTAACAAACTTCAAAGACACTTCCACACCTCAACAGTCTTCGGATGGTTTCACCGTTATCTTATTCCTCTACGACGGGCAAACAGCTGAATGGGACGAGTCTGGGCGGTCAAAGACAGCCATTCACATCAGCGTGCCAAAGCAAACCAAATGGGGTGCTCATATGTTATGCACTTGCTCATTTCATCACTTACAGGTATGTCCATTTTTTGTACATTGCCTGAGGAACATCTGTTTGGCCTTTTTCCTGAACTTTTTCCTCTTCCGGAGGTAGGATCTAGGTGGTATGCAAGACGTTTTCTGCATCCGGATATTGTTGGCTCCTGTATTTTTTTTTTTTCCCCGTAATGCCTGGCGCTGTGCTGTGTTCGGTACATGATTCAGATAGATCACCTGCCGCACTCTTGTCGCTACCACTTACCAAACAACCCCCATTCTCCTGCTCTCTTTCAAAGGTCTTGATGCTAATGAACTCTGATATTCTTAATACAGGGCGACTTGGTGCATGGCTGGGATCTAGATGTTGTTCTGCAAAAATGTGTGGAGGTTCTTGCCCATGATCTGCTTGACTTTCTTCATCAAACTATTGATGGATGCTTATCTGATGATCCCTATATTTTGAAACAGCCAGCTCATGAGAAGATGGGAGCGGTCGGTGCTCAGCGGATTGCTCATCAGAGTGTTCCATCCCTAGGGAACCAGGTCAGGCCCAAAGCTGTCAAATAGGTTTCCACATGTTTGCTATGTGATGTGCACCAGCTCTGTTTTCACGGACGAGCTCCTTGGTTTTTCTTTCTCCCAACTCTTGACAGGGCAGAGCTGACAGTGGAAAGGCTCCACGGGAAGGGGTAAGCATTAGTCATGAACGAAACAGACATTGGACATCCTTTTTTTCAAATTGATGTAGTGGCAAGAGTTTTTGAAATTTTGTTAGAAGAGCTGTCGGAAGCTGAAGAGTGTAATATCGGATGTGGAAATCCTCCTCAAACTGAAAAATACAATATCAACAAATGGGCTAAATGTCTAAAAGACCAATCTTCAAACGATATCATACCCATGATTAGAAATTAGAAAGAAGAAAGGAATTTTACCAGTAAACTCAAAAATGAGAGGAGTGTTTTCTGCCTCCCTGGAGAGCAAATTGGCATTCGTCAAAGCTGGCTAAATCTCATTTTTTTTAGCCCTTTCGCGTGATTAATGGAGGTTAACGAACTTACAAAGTGTTTCAAGAGCACCTCGGACATGCAGGATTGAACTGAGCGGATTCTTATCTTTCTGTCACCTCCTGTATTGCATTAATTTAAACACGACACATAATTACTGTGTGACCAACAAATATCAAGCTCCATATAAAACATAAGTGCATGGATGAAATTGGAAAAAGAGAAAAGAAAGGTAAGCGGGAAAAGAAGAAAAAAAAAAAAGAAGGATAAAAGACTGCTACAAACCATTTCAACATCATCTCGCTCTTCTTTCAATACACTCAAGAGAACAGGGAAACCTGCAGAGGAATGAGCCAAAAAAATTGTAGTTGTGCTACATTAACTTCCGATACAAAGAAACTGGATGAATCTCTTATCTATAGGCCCAAAAGCTAGCTGGGCTGCTCGACTTTCTGCCACTGATGATTGAAGCTCAACAGTAGCAGACCTCCGGTCCTCAGCTAGTGTACCACCGCTTATGTGGTCCAGGAGGAGGAGTTCAACATAACAAGTAATAGCATTCAGCACTAGAATAACACAAGATTAGATTAGCAACACTTGCATCTCCACTGGATATAGCACACACAGTCCAAGTACGCACTATATGACCCATGATCATTTGTGAGTAGACTGAGTTATTCCATACAGCTCGCACTAAAAACATGTGAACAGGAATAGAAGAACTGCTGTCAAAAGATGAGAATCCCTAGAAGGCAGACCCAAGTAGTATGGTGCATTTAGAATGTATCACAAACTACCTATCAAGAAAGGTATTACAAATTCAAAAGTCTGCCTAGGGTCTTCAGATTGATATTAGAAAATTAACTTCTTCTTTTTTTTTTTTCCAAATGAGAAGTTAAGAAACTAAGCTCCCAAAGAGCCATAAACAACAGCATCGGCACCATGAGAAGGTCAGCATGCAAACGCTAGCATGACATGCTTCAAGAGTTCACCAATAGTTTGGCTAAGATAATGGACCCTGCTAGTCACCCGCTTCGTACAGCATAAAACTAAGCTTTCAGGCTGCTCAGGTTGATTTTTTTTTTTTCCCCTTTCCCGGGCACAAATGCGAAATAGCGATAGGAGCAAGTACTATCTCGACAAGAAAAGTGGAAAATCTTAAAACGTTGAAAAGAAAGAAGTGATCGACAGCTTAACCCAACGAGAAGCAGCACCTTAAATCCGGACACCAAAGCCAGATTTCTCTTCGATTCAAAATCGAAAGTCCTGAAAACAAACGGATCGGACAACGAGCACATTCTCGCGATAAAAGAAAAGGATGGAAACAAACATAACAAGGAGAAGCTGCTTAACCATCGAGAGAAGAAATCCGAGCTTCGAGTTTGCGGAAACCCTATAGTAAAATCAAGCGACAGAGGCGAGCAAACAACGAGGGGGAAGAACGCACCTCGAGCAACTACAGAGCGGACTAGTAATACAGGATGGAGGCGATCTAGACAAGAAAAAGAAGATGGGGGACTGATTAATGCTGAGAATTCGCGTGGATTCACTGACAGTTCATCGAGCTTCTCCTTCTTCTTATTATTCCTCGGCTGTTCTCTGCATGATTCTGTGGTTGAACTCCGAGAAGTCACGTCGACGTAGACTGCGAGATGGGGAGAGAGAGAGAGTGGCGAGGGGATGAAATGAACTGCCAATGCTGCTGAACTGTCAGAGGATGACGTGGCAGTTGAATGGGCCGTTGGGCTTGTTTGCAGTTTCAGCCCAATGGGCCGTCGTGTTTGGAAAATCAGCCCATTAAGCCTTTACACAGTTGAAAAATAATACTCACTGAAAATTTAATTATAAATTTTCTTAATTCACACAACTTTATATATATATATATATATATACAGAAACCATGCGAGTCACCATTGATCCACTTACGAATTAGGCCAATCCATTAATTTTCACCGATCACAATCCCATTTGACAAAGCTTATAGGGGAACTTATTAGCGGACATCAAATTTGAAATTCGTTAATTCAACATTAAAGACGTTGTTATCACTGATGGTGGTGAGCTGAATGTCAGTAACTCACTCACTCACTCCAGGCGGTCTGGTGAGTGCGATGACGCCGACTTCTTAAGCTGTATCAGCCCTTCGATCCCGACTTCTTAAGCCCGAACGTTACATTATTCAGCGGATGCGCAAATCGCCACTGCTGCTATCTCTTCTTTATGGAAGACGTTGTCGCTGGACATCAATCCATTATCTCCGCCGTGTTCTAAGATTTGAAAATGCTGATGAGGAGGTGAAAGGGAGGGAAATTGTTCGGTGAGGAGCATAGTTTGGTTCGACCAGGAACCGGTCACTCACCTGATCCGGTTCTCATAAATAATCTAATTACACTTTAAATGAGATCAAATCCAGTTGAATCAGCCGGTTCCTAATCGAACCAGTAAATCCAATTGTACGTCTATGCATCCACATTCGTACAGGGATCGAGCAGCTGGTGCAACCAGTCGAAATATCTCAGTGGTATCGTAAAGCGACACAAAACGGTTGACCCGAGGAAGCTGCGGAGCTGTACGCACGGCCGGCCGGATTCCGCCGGGGTTCGAAAAGAGTGCTGCATTTCGTCCTTGCCGCTGCCCCCCACACAAAGCTCCAAGAATTCAGCAATGTATTGCGGTAGCCTTCCGGGGAAATTTTCCAGGAAGCTGCATCGAAGCTCCATGGATGGGACCCCCACCAGCCGTAGCTTTTTTTTTTTTTTTAGAAACCGTGGATGTCCAGTTGAACTTTGTTCAGCTGACTAATCCGGATTGTCTCGGGTCGGCCCATTTAAGGGGTTAGGAACTCTCCGCCGTAGGTGGAACTCGAACTCGAGTCCTCCCATTGGGATGATGAGTGATGAACCATTCGATCACATTCACGGTGGATCCTAACGGGTAGCTGTTGTTATCAATTCGGATAATTTTATTGGTTTTCTGACCCTAATTATGACCATGTTCACCTGAAACTCACCATACTAACTACGTGAACAGCAAGAATCTGACGACATGGTTTTCAGCACGTCAACATTAATCTCCCTAGATCCAAGATCATGAGATTCTGAGTGTATGTTCCATAGGTGAGATTTCCTATGCACCTTCATTTTTAACATTTGACGTCGGGACAGTAATTTCCGGTGCACATCACTCGATGTCCAGAAACTTAATGGCAAGCAACCAATTTCAAACTGATAAGTCTCCGACTTCCTCGGCCATTTATTGATTCGATTATCCGATTAAAAAGAAAAGAAAAATCTATTGAATTCAATGCAGTGAACCGTATCGATTATAATGTATATTTAATTCAAAAAATTGTCATTTATGGAATTTGACATCCCTCTTTCTGTTCTACTCCTGGATCGAATCTTAAATACACGAGCATCGTCTCGAGCGCCCCGGAGGGACCAACGCATGACGAGGTCCACAGGAGCATCAGCTGGAAAGAAGACTTCGGGCGGTCAAGCATTGACTCGGTCGAGCGCCGTAGCCCAAGGGGGAGGGCTCCTAGACCACGTTCGTGTAGAAAAACAAAAAATGAGACCCACTAGTTAAAATTCCTTGTTGGTAGTCAGTTTGATTTGATTCCTTTTTTTTACATTTCTTAAAATTAAAAATAATTAATCTTGGAAATGGTAATATAGGCAGATGATGACAAATAAATAGAAGAGAAAAAAAAATAGTGTTGAGACTCAATTTTTTATTATTTATATTCTCATCCTTCTTAATTTTTATCATTTTAATATAAGAATACAATTTTTTTAGTAAATTAATTAGGACAATTCATAATTTCTCCTATTAAACTCGGCATAAACCCAACGAATGAGAATCTATCGGGTTGTTGAATTTTAATTAATATAAACGGGAGAAAATAAAATAAACATATATATATACACAGAGAGACACCCACCACATGGTAGCACCCGCATCCGAGACTATGGACTTGGTAATGTCTTTTTTTTTTACAGTATCCAAGCATGCTCTACATGTGAAAACGCCACCTTTTAACCAACTATACTTGACTAATCTATTAGTCGTCCCGAATTATACACAAAATTATTTACTATTCGACTCAAACCCTTTATTGACATAAAAAAATGTCATACGGAGAGGACTCCATCCACGGGCACGCGCGGACGCATGATCGATCGTCTGTTCCCAGGAATCGGACGGACGAGATGAGGCTCTTGGAGGAGATAAAGCCTGGGGGCGGTTGCAGGTGAGAATATCTAAGTCAATTATGTGTCTTTTTTTGCTATTTTTTATAATTTCAGTTTTTTTGCTATTTTTAATATTCTCTTTCTAAGAGAATGATAAGCATCCACCGTAAAATCATGATCCGACCGGATTTAAATTAGGAATTTTGTAAATGAACGAGGGTTATTTATTATTTACTGAAGACTGCATATTTTTTTAAAATATAAATTGGTCAAATTAATTAAATTTTATTGTGGATATATTGAAAAAGTAAATATAAAAATAAAAGGGAAATTTGAGAGGCTACAGGCTTTTTCTCTCTGGACCTGCGGTGCTCCTGTGTGTGTGTCTCTCCTCCCCTGCGTCTGTCTGTCTGTCTGTCTCTCTCTCTCTCTAAAATATTGGGGAACAAAGGAGTTGTGCTATCTGATGAAAGAGCGAAAAACCACCAAACGGCTATAATTGACGTTACGGGTTTCTTCTCCCTGCTCCCACCTCGTCACCCAGAGAGAGAGAGAGAGAGAGGAAGAAACAAAGGCAGAGAGAGAGGCCGTCGAGGTGCTTGAGTAGTTTGTTCTGACCAATTCCTCGATTGAGATTTGCAACTTAGGCGTCTGTCCTTGGTTCTGGGTTTCGAGGATCGACGGTAGAGGGAATAAGATACGGCAGCGAAGCAGAGGATTGAAGCAGCATTCGTTTGTTTCAATCCAATATCGCTGGGGCTTGATGATGTCCGATGTGTACTGCAACTCCAAGAAGACTGATGACATATGCGACGACGTCTGTGGCAAAGTAAGCCTCCCTCTCAACCTCCAGTTGGTTGGTTCCCTGTGGATCATTTGCCTCTGTTGGTGTTCTGGATTAGATGTTTGGTTGCTGAAGAACTATTTGTTGATTTTTGAAAGCTAACGATGTTTTCTGGGCCGTACAACAATTTCTGGGTTCTAATCTGAAACTTTTTGAGGGTGAAAAATGTGTAATTGCAGAATGCTTAAGAGATCGTAACATAAACCCCACCGTATCTCATAAGCTTTTGCTCGGTCGAGGAATCTTCATGTTTTCACGACATCTGTGCACTGGACCAATGTAGACGGACCCCCGTCTAATGTCTCAATGCTTAACAAAAATTATGTCTTGCTGGTGGGTGCGAGTTTTCTGTCATGAAGATGAACGGCTGAAATTTTGCAATAGCGATGGTGGAATTCGAGTTTTGCAGCAGCACTGGATAAAATGTTCTGTTTGCTTTTCCCTTTTCTATCCAATCCCCAATGTCTTATATCGCCTTTCTTTTTCTTTTTCTTTTTCTTTTTCTTTTTTCGATTACTGATTTTGCGTCAGGCTCGGTCGGCGTTCAGCATGTCAAGGGTGAAATGTTTTCTTCGTGGCTTCGACCTGAAGGCCATTGTACTCCTTGTCGTCCTCCCTGTCTTCATCTTCGCCATGTACTTGCATGGTCAGAAGATCTCCTACTTCCTCAGACCTCTGTGGGAATCTCCTCCAAAGCCTTTTCATGAAATCCCCCATTATTATGATGAGAACGTCTCGATGGAGAATCTTTGCAAGCTTCATGGCTGGAAAATCCGAGAATCTCCAAGGCGGGTGTATGATGCGATTCTGTTCAGCAATGAGATTGACATTCTCACAATCCGGTGGAATGAGCTATACCCTTATGTGAACCAATTCGTGCTTCTTGAGTCAAATTCAACCTTTACTGGGCTACCCAAGAGGCTGAATTTTGCGAATAGCCGGGACAAGTTCAAGTTTATCGAGCCTCGGCTAACCTACGGGATGATTGGGGGAAGGTTCAAGAAGGGGGAGAATCCATTCATCGAGGAAGCCTATCAGAGAGTAGCCCTCGACCAGCTCCTTAGAATAGCAGGCATTGAGGATGATGACCTGTTGATAATGTCTGATGTTGATGAGATCCCGAGTGCCCATACCATAAACCTTTTAAGATGGTGCGATGATATCCCTCCGATTCTGCATCTCCAGCTGAGGAATTACTTGTATTCATTTGAATTTTACACTGATAACAAGAGTTGGAGAGCTTCTGTGCACAGATATGAAACAGGGAAAACTCGATATGCCCATTATCGGCAGAGCAATTACCTATTATCTGATGCAGGGTGGCACTGTAGCTTCTGTTTCCGGCACATTAGCGAGTTTATATTCAAGATGAAGGCTTATAGTCATTACGATCGGGTGAGATTCTCTCTTTACTTGGACCCAAAGAGGATCCAGGATGTGATCTGTCAGGGGGCCAACCTGTTCGATATGCTTCCGGAGGAATACACATTCAAGGAAATAATCGGGAAGATGGGACCTATCCCCCATTCCCATTCGGCTGTTCACCTCCCAGCATTCATCTTGAACAATGCCGAGAAGTACAAGTTCTTGTTGCCAGGCAACTGCATAAGAGAAGAAAGTGGCTAAGGCCGGTTTCTTGGAAATTTTAGAATCATTACATTTCGAGTATGCCTATCACTTCAGGGCATTGTGGAGGTCTCCACTGTCATTGGAGGGCATGGACGTTTCCACGATCATTGGAGGACAAGGACTTTGGTACAAGATCATGTTGTATTCGTCCCAAAGGGTGAGACTCGAGTTAGAACTTGGCAGTTTCTCGGGATATTTTTAGGAAAGGCTCTTCTTGTTCATTGCTTTCAAATTTGTACTCGAGGAGGCCGAGTTTGCTACAATGATGGGGGTAACTATTCTGTCAGGCTCGTTATTGCAGAGTTCCCTCTTTGCATATCTGTTGTTAGCGGCGCTTCCCATCCTCTTCTCGGATGGGTTATTTTTGCTTCGATATCTTTCAATGATTCGCCTTTAGTTCAGTCAAGCGTATGTTCTGATTGCTTCTTGTTAATCATAGAGCTGATCAATTCTTTTACTTGGCAATAATTTCTTGCATTCTCTCTTGCTGAGCAATGCTATGATTTTCAGATCAATCTGTGCAGCACCTCTTGCGATTAAAACTCGACCGGTAGGGTCCCAAAACGAACCGTCTCATTACTTATTTCGGGTTTTTGACTCCATCCTTGCCTCAATTTCAAGTTGTGCCGCACAGCCATCACGCCAACCTGGATTTGGTTTTGCTTCAAGTGCAAAGCCGGTCAACTCTATATTCAACCAATCTTAAGCTGATAATATGGAAACAGATTTCGTGTCAGCAGAAGACCCAGAGTTAGTATATTCAGTCAATCTTAAGCTGAGAAAAGTCAAATTCTCTGAATCTCTGGTTTGTTCAAATTTCCATCAATTGATCTTCTCCCACCATTCACTCCTGAGATGAGGATAAAAGGCCTTTTTTCGTAGAACGACTGCACGATTCCAGCCAGCAATAGTTTAATGATTCAAAGTTTCTTGATTCGAGCCACTTGAACCAACCAGAGGCAGAAACCCAGCCAATAATATACTTTCCACTTTTTTGTAAAGTTTGAACTCGAAAATTTTCTTACGAGAAACAGATTTTAAACTCTCGACCAATCCATATTAATCTGTCAAGGTCATGTTGGTCAATATACAGCTTTCTTTAGACACCCTTTCCTTTTCCCAAGTTGGCCCAGTCGGCTCCATGTCCGATACGATTAAGTCCTTGGTTGGTTCGCATCGGGGTATGAATTTCAATGCAAATTCATGCCTTTGCTAATTAGATCACTATCTCGGATTGATCAAGAGTCAAAATACGTTGGGATTCGATTTTTATCGAAAGAACCTTTTCTTTTTCATCCAAACTGCCTTCCAAACCGGAAGGATGAGTGAGGACCGTAAGGTAGAAAGATCAATTACTGTTATTATTATTATTATTATTTTGATTCCTTTGTACGAGTCCGAGTCACTTCCAAACCGATAGTCCATAGACTTCCAACACCCAGTTGTCCATATCATCTTCCAAGCAATCTCGTGGAAATTCTTGCTAAACGACACCGTTACTTGTTCCATCCTCAGACCTCTAAAGGTCCCTTGGAAGGTAGGGTCTTGCGGCAAGTTTATCAGCTAAGTTTGGGAAGTCGGTCAGACGTGGCTTCAAGCATAAGGCACCGAATCGATTGGTAAGATTCACTCGATGATTTTGAGCGAGTCAAGGTCGGGCTAACTTTTATATTTACAAAAATCTTGATGGATTTAACAGCATGCTGATCAATGACCCCAGGGGTGGGTGGAAAAAAACAAACAAACAAAGCATTGATACTGACTCGCTGACTCGATGTGTTAACTGGTTGATTAGGACCTGTGGATATATATATATAGTATGTGTATGTGTGTATGATTCTGTGATGGTATTCCATTCAACTACAGCTCATCCGCAAAGGAACACGTAAAGGTAAAACGACAGTTACAGGATGAAGACACGCTTGATAATGTCGAAGAAGAAAGGCAAAGCTTGATTTGGAGATGTTACTGCAGGGGAAAAGACACAACTCATGCCGATGCATCTGAAACTGCAAAGTGGATATCAGGTGCACAGAATTATTTGAAATATGACTCGTGGATCGATGAGAATTTACCCATCGAACTGTCGATGGAGGTGATCGATCCATCCCTGATCTATTCCTGGGAGTCAACTCTCTTGCTGTACTTGCCTGCCCATTTCTACTCATCCCCAATCCACAGCATGGTTACTTCTTCTCACCATACCATTCCATTAGAAAGATGTCATTACCTGGCCTGTAATTCTCAGGTTCCCAGTAAAAAAATCGATGCCGTCGTCCTTAGCCGACTTATTTCTTTTGTTCTTCCAATTAGAATCCAAATCGCTGCCATCACCGTGAGAAGGTCATTGCCCAGGTTGATTCTTCCCACTTTTGTAATTAACGACTTTCCGGTCTGCCCGGTCCTCCAAGGTCCAGTGCTTCGTCATCATCAATCAGATTTCGACATGGCACAGTCGAGGTTGATAATTGTCTCTTCTGACTGACGATCTCCTATGACTGCCCTGTTCCTGAAACTCTCCTTTGTTGCTTCCATAGATTACCCATTAGAGTGACACAGGCTATTTGCGAACGATTTATTGTCATTCCAACAACTGACCCAACCAATCCTCGTCCTCTAGTAAGACTCAACTCATTCTCAAAAAACTCGAGTCGATACTTTTGAGGGGAAGTGTTATCGTATTGGTGAGACTGAAGATCTATTCGTTGCTATTTGCAGCTTATATAGCATTTTGAGAGCTTCATTTCATGAGAATTGTAGCATTATTGTCAACAAACAGCATATCACATAAAAGAAGGCCTCAATAATGCAAACTCCAATATTCACCTTACACTTCATGGGTTATGGCCGTATGTCCTCTGGCCAACAGACAGAATGATACAAATCCTCAAGGGCTATTGGCTCACAGCCATTGCATCACCAATTAATCCCCACATAAGTCCAGCGAATACTAGAACAGCAAAGAAAGTAACTTCCCTTTGTCCCTCTGTATTGATTCACATTGCCATCAGTAGAAAGCAATGGGGACAGAACAAAATTGGGAATGTACAAAAAGCTGCCATTTTTCTTGTATGGAATAAGAGGCTGCCTCATTATCTTATCTCTTCATATGAGGTTTACTAGCCAGTCCAGCAAACTCTCCTGAGAACCCAATGGCAAATCCTGCACAATATTTTAAAAACTTATTATATCATATTCTATGAGTTCACTCACTGTTAGTAATTGTGGCAAGGAACGTAATTGAGAGATGCATTGCTGAAAAATGGAAACGCTTACATTATGCAGAAAATCAGGTGGGCTGTCAAATTGTAGTTTCTCAAGGTCAGATAATCCACAGGGTGCGATATAGGCTCTAGTCAACTCATCCCCCTCTCTCAAGGTGCAACAACCAATTTGATCAAGGCGTTGATTGTTGGAATCAGGTTGAGGATCAAGAATCTCTTTGCACAGTAAATAATCTTCCACTTCCTGAAACCCGTAATCTTCATATGCCTGAGATTCACCTGCCAACCAGTCCCTGGGTTCCTCATCATCCCCAAGCAGAATAATGGAATTGTCCTTGTCTTCTACCGGGGAAGCTTTCCCTGCTACCAGTGGAGGAGCATTTGTTTTCGGGGTCTTTGGGCTTGAGCTCAGATCTTCTGCAGTAGCAGCTCCACCATTTACATCAACCTGCTTTTCCGGCTGATATAATATCTTGGATACAACAAATTCCCCCTCCTTATCGTCCTCTATCATCCCCAGATGGTACTGATGCATCACCCAGTTGGATTTATCAGGCTTGCATCCCTTCTTTGAGCTTTTGTAGAGGACCATGATTTTCTTCCATCCTTTATGGACTCCATTTTCAAT
Organism: Sonneratia caseolaris; assembly: GCA_900006705.1. Classification (NCBI taxonomy): domain Eukaryota; kingdom Viridiplantae; phylum Streptophyta; class Magnoliopsida; order Myrtales; family Lythraceae; genus Sonneratia; species Sonneratia caseolaris. The sequence continues at coordinate 37,947 of CXYZ01012187.1, forward strand.
TACGGGTTTAGTCTTGCCGGTCTTGTGCCAGCGAACGTTCTCGGTGGTTGGATTCTGGCCACACTGAATCTTGCGTCGCTTTCTTTGCCCTGTGGTATATGCATTGATCGTCCTGTGAAAGAAATGCATGCTACTTCCATCCTTCTTGACACCTGAGTGGGACATAGCATAAATATGAAAAACATGTCAAAGATGCAGAATACTGACTTCTTAACATGACCATGAATGGCAAACAGGACAAAGAAAAAGGGAAAGAAATCGGTTAGAGCAATGATCACTGACAATTTCAAGCATTTAATTCATTTTACAACTTTAATCCAAATAAGATTATACATGACCGTTTGCATAGCCAATTCTACAAGAAGTCTGAGATAGCAAGGGAAGTAAAGAATCCAAACCACAACTTCCGATTTTGGTAACACAGTCAACTAAAATGAATTAATAGCTCTAATATCAGCAGCATCTTTTTTCTACCAATATATAATAATCAGTTGTTATTTTCCTTTTGTAATATGTCTTAACTACAATATTTGCCTGCAAAACGGGCATCTGTGTTGCCAAAAGTTGTTTTGTTACAGGACAGTATCAAGAAAAGTGCAGAAATAACATATGGGGTATCTGCAGTCATCACCAGGGAGATTTTTGGGATGGGTATAGCATATTCCATGCTCTTCTGTAAGTGTCGGGATGAACTCATTAATTAATGCATGGGGAAGGGCATCTCCAACACCATGTTTTGCGGCCAAATGATCGATGAGTTCAGCATCAGATGGGTCAAATTTGACACCCGCAGGCAGTCCAGGCCAGTTCTGACAAACATTCCAAGTGCAGTATTATAAGGAAACGTGGATTGTGCTGGGTCACATGTGAAAAATTCCAATAACATCATAGACTCTCATAAGCAAGGTGCCCAATGCAGTATTAAAATGATGCTCTAACTATCCATCAAACATTAATATTATACCATAGCATTAATATACTAGGTCAGGGAAAGAGGCGGAACCAGCAGTTTATCCTCTACCTATCAGCAATAGGAAAGACAATTCGAAGAACTGATGCACCGATTCTAATGTATCCCAGTTCTGTATACTAAGTAAACCCCAGAAGTTATTTTGCAAGCTTACATCATTGTTTGTGATGGAGTGATGACAATTTGGGCACTTGACATTTGTTCCAGAGTTTCCGCTTGGTGATTGGGAAGCAGAAGACCAAGTAGGATTCTTCACTTTCTTAGCGATTGTTCTCCCATCTACCAGCCAGTTCCTGCAAAAAGGACACGCTGTAAGCTCAAAAACAAAATTTATCAAAGAAAAGAAATCGGCTGTGATGCAAGCATCGTGACAAAGCAAGAAACTTGAATCATGTACTTAGTTTATCTAGAATGAAACTGCAGAAGACTCCACAAGCTAGCACCTATTGAGATTATGGATTAATTTATTTCCAAAATGGAAAATAAAACTCTGCGATTGACTAAAGCTTCATCTATAGTATTGAAAACATGACAAAAAGAGTCCTTTACTACACACGTTTTTCTAACTCATCTTCCTCCTGCACGTGCAGCATTACTGATCAATACCCTGCAACACTCGACTCTCTACTCATTCCTCCGATGACATTAGTGCGCTGCTGGTTCTTGACTATCCAAGATGGTGAGTCCGCTCAGATATGGAGTAAATCGACGATTTCACTTGAAAAAAACAATGATCACTGTATTTTTCATAGAAAAGAGTTAAAGTCACCGGGACATCGATTTCAGATACATAAATCCAATAACCGGAATCAGAAAACACGAAGGAAGCGAAACATTGAGGATTCCGGCAACGAACTGATCTGCTCCATAGGTGTTGAATCTCTTACCTTGCCATTGTCGATTCAAGAGCTTATCAGCAGTAAGACAGGATCACATCCGAAGCCACAGAGAGAGAGAGAGAGAGAGAGAGTGGGGGGAAGAGGGGGGGTCTGCCGGCCTCAAGCTCTCTTCTTTCTCCACTGGAGTAAGGAAGCGAAGAGAGAGAGAGAGAGAGAGAGAGAGTGAAGGAGACAGTGACCGCTCTGAGAGAGAGAGTGAGGGAGAGCTAAATGACTCAGAGCGGGAAAACGAGGTCCGGACGCAAACTGAAGAGGTTCAGGCTCCGAGCCGCAGCTTCGGAAGGGATTCTCACTACGACGAGGCACGGGCATGTAGTCAAGTGGGTCCCCCCGTTGACTGAAGCTGCTGGTTCGGAAGACCCTGAGAGACATAGAGAATGCTTCTCGGGTTTCGGCCACTTCCGTGCTGCCCAAGCCTATTTTGTGTAATCCCCTTTTCACCCCCCCACCACTTAGAAAATGGGACAACACATTTAGGAAATATTTTAAAATTGGATAACATGAATAGTTGGCTTTTTAGTGGAATTATGACGTAAATAAATAATATTATAAATAAGTTTATATNAATAATATGAGTGGTTGGCTTTTTAGTGGAATTATACCGTAAATAAATAATATTATAAATAAGTTTATATTATATTAAATTTTAATATTAATTTATAATAGTTTATATGATTATTATATTATTACTAAGTTTGATATAAAATATAAAAATAATTCTAATAAAATAAAATATTTATATTATAAATGTGTTATTATTTTTATTTACGTTAGTTTATTTTTTTATTAATTCAATTGAATTCATAAATTCGACTGAGAACCGGTCAGTTTAATCGGAGTTAACCGTATTTATAATACAATTGAATTAATTTTAGAAATCAAATATGGAGAGTGACCAGTTTTAAACCGAACTAATCAGCCATATCCGATTTTTAAAACTATGACACTTAACTCCCACAAGGAAAATTTTGTTAGATTATAATTTAAAATATGAAACTCATGATATTTAAAATAATATAAAATTNCGACTGAGAACCGGTCAGTTTAATCGGAGTTAACCGTATTTATAATACAATTGAATTAAGTTTAGAAATCAAATATGGAGAGTGACCAGTTTTAAACCGAACTAATCAGCCATATCCGATTTTTAAAACTATGACACTTAACTCCCACAAGGAAAATTTTGTTAGATTATAATTTAAAATATGAAACTCATGATATTTAAAATAATATAAAATTGATGGGAAAAAAACGTATAACCTGTGAATGAATGACTATAAATTTGGCTATGATATATAATGATTTCATTAATGTTCCAACCCTCGCATTATAGTCAACCTAGAATAAATACATGATAGTTTAGTCATATTTACGTCAGATAAAACAGGCTCTGAGACCAAAAAGAAAAAAAATGAAAAAAAAAAGAACATAAGAAAAAGGGGCAAATAAGATGTTGTTTGTGCCTTGTCATAGACATTGTTGGCGAGCTTGAGCTATGAGCAATGGCCCTGGATTGGCTGCTACACTGGCACGTCTTTCATATGGATGTTTTACTTGAACCCTACTGATTCCACTGCCACAGACATTTTTCATTGGAGACATTGTTTAATGAGAAGACTTTGCTCTTCACGTTTCATGCAGAGGCAAGCATCTCCTGAGTTATGATCGAGACAATTCTGCGGCTGTCGAGAACCAACCCGTGTCTGAATAATTTGAAAGCGCTCAGAAGTTTCTATCCGCAGCCAAAATCAGCGGAAACCAGAGAAGGGATGCGATCCTTCAGCCATTTTATGATTTTACTAACTGGTTGTTCAAGCCATTGGGAAATTTGTGCATGGTACTGGCTAGGGTAATCAAATATGAGTTGAGCTGCTCCCAATAAATAAATAAATAAANATCAAATATGAGTTGAGCTGCTCCCAATAAATCTATATATATGCGTGTTTGTGCGTGTGTGTGTGGCATCTAGAAAAGATATGAAGTGATGATTTTCTTACAGGAAAATTGTTTGGGGAAGACGGAAGATGATATATTTTTGTCTTTGTAGCATATTGCACTTAAAATAGAAGTTGATGGCATGTCACAAAGAGCAGCATAGACGGACGTGCAAGTGTAGAATGCCCGCCAGATAACTTTGCCACTCATCTGCACAATCAGCTCAGACCACGGATCAGAACCTCCGATCACCTCCAACATTTTAGAAGTATGCATCTTTTCATCGCAAACCAGCATCAGACACCCGCATCAAGCAACCAGAAAAGAAGAGGAGGAGAGGATTTTGTCGAGGGAAAAGAAAAACCCATAGGTACGGCTTCTGCTTCTCATCAGAACTAGAACGGGTTGACATTTTCAGCTGGCTCTGCGCAACGTGATGCTTCGCTCTCTGGCGCTTTCTGCTCCGCCCCTCCGTTGTTGCACTCCCGCAATCGCCGAGGTGGCGGCAATCCGCAGCGCTAGAGATCGTCACTTAATCCGTTCGGTCCTTTGGGCTTCAAAGAGCGGCCCACATAGGGCCCAATTGAGGTCCATTTCTTATATGAACGAGAGGCTGTAGAGAACATGCCCCAATGACCTGCCTCTGACTCACTCATGGTCATGATAGATGTGAAATTTATAATTCTAGCTGTTGACGCGCGACCTGCCGCATTTATTGGGTTAAGTACAGTGCCTCTTTGATTACTTGAAGCAATTCCTATAAGATCGATAAATTGCTTGACGAACTTCGATACTGTGGAGCTCGTTCTTTAGTATTACCCTTGATGGATCTGCAAGAGCAAGAGCAAGAGCACACACATTCAGAAAGCACCCATAATGTCTGTTTTACGTGTCAAACTCGAACTGATGAGATTTTCTTGTTCAAGCGGACGCATTTTCTCGGACAAGAACTCTCCAGATATTCGCAGGGGAAGTAGTGACTCGTGATTGGCAAAGGGTTTGATGGGCCATTACTCAATCAATATGCACACCCACCAAAAATTAACGCCTCTCGATCTCACCTGTATCCTTGCTGATGAAACAGTAACAGTGTTTTCTCTTCCCAGTTTCTCTCCAACCAGTTTCTTCCTATATACGGTATAGGATTCAGTGAATGGTCTCCACCTTCACTTGCAGATAAAAAACAGAAGCGAGATCTAGCTCTTCCGTTTATCTTGAGAATGGCGTCGGCTTCCAATGCGGCCACTATTGAGCTCAAAGAGAACATCAATGTGGATTCACCAGGACCCAGAGAAAACAAGGATGCAAAAGCTGAAGAGAAGGCAGCAGTTGTTGAAGATCTGGCCAAGCAAGGGGAGGAGGTCGGAGTGGAAATAGACCCGAATACTGGAATCTCTTTTCCAGTTAAGCTGGAGGATGGGTGGCAGCTGAACTGCGTTGGCGTAAGGAAGAAGTATCTGCTCGGATTCGGCATCAAGATATATAGCTTCGGTAATGTTCTGCTTACCACTACCCAATTCTTCAAGAACTCGAAGCATTAATTCGAAAACTGAGAAAGAGAACTGTTTCTGCGGTAACTTCGTTGATCAGATAGTGTTGCTTAGTAGACTACTTGAAACCATCGCAGGAATATATGCGGATAATGAGAAGCTGAGAGATCTGCTCAAGTCATCCTTCAGTGACTCCCCTGAGAAACTGACGAAGGAAATGTTTCGGAGAGTGATCGACAGTGATTTGGGGATCACGGTAAGGCTGGTGATCATGTTCCGGGGCCTCACCATGAGTATGGTTAGAAGCAACTTCGACAAGGGCATTGGGGCAGCCATTAAGAAGTTCGGTGGCAGCGAGGAGGATGAAGAGGTCACCAGAAAGTAATAGCGGCAGACTTTATGATCCCCAACTACTAATACATATGCAAGATATGGCTAATTCTCCTTTGTCCTTGGACAGGATCATGGGGGATGCAGCAGATCATATCAAGCTAACTTCCGGTTCAGTGATTGAGATTTCTCGGCTCCCTGGATATACCCTCCAAACAAAAGGTACTTGTTGATCTCAATGCCAGGCACGACTTTCATCACATTTGGAGATTTAACCAGTAGAGAGCCATTCTAATGGGTGCAGTGAAGGGTGAGCTGCTGAGTCAGATTGAGAGCGAGCTTCTGTGCAGGGCTTACATATATATGTATCTCGGAGATGATGCCATAGACAATGATGCTAAGGACAAGTTCGGAGCCTCCATGCTTAAACTTCTCTAAGAGGGTCGGCCCGAGAAACTTTATTCTCCACTTGCATGAGAGAAGACAAGGTGTCAGCCACCTCGTAGCAATCGAGATGGACATTGTGCTGAATTGAATGGCTTGATTGGAGTTCTAGAGTATCATAAGTTATGGCAGCGAATAAGTCATCATCCACTGTGATGGAACCAGAACATGTATGCCGTTGGTTTTCTAGAGTATGAATGTAAACATTAGTAACAGAAATGGAAGAGCCATTTTATATCATAAGCTCAATTCACTAGACAATACCTTGGCATCAAGACACACCCATAGACACAATAAGCATGCAAACCTATGACATGTTCTTGACTAATCCTTCATTCTGACCCAGCAGTAAAACACGGTCAGATACTATACAGGACTCGTCCTGTTCGCTAGACCTGGTCTCTCAGCAATGAAAATGGTGCGTAGGCAGTTGTAGTGGTACAATATGGACGGGGATACAATGATCTTACATAAGTTGTGGCAGAGAAAGGCTTATTTACTTTCAGTGAAAGCCGTGAAGGACCTTCCGAGGGTCCAACTGCCCACTGCAGTAACTCGAAGAGACGGTAGAAATCTCCTGACGGCCTCTCCACTCTTCAAAGGGTTTCAGAGCAATCGGGTTCTCAATAGCTGCAGAATCTATGCAGAGCATGGTCTTGTACTCCTCATCTCCCAGGTCGGGAAGGGCCTTGGCCCTTTTGTCCCAAGGGTTCCACACAACTGTACCAAAGGAGAACCTTCTTTTAAATTCTATTGCCAAGGAAGATGAACTGAAAATTGAGTAGCAGCACATAGTCTGGATAGCAGACTGTATGAGAATTACCAGCATCGGGCATTCCATCTTTCCGGAGCACAAACGTCCGCTTCTTTTCATGGTCAATTATAGCAATCTTGGATGGGGTGCTCAGGTAGACCCTGTCAATCTAAAATATAGATGCCGATAAATCCCAAAACCTCTTGTTTGGATTTTGGAAATTGAGAAAAGATGAAACAAAGAATATTACCTCTCCATCAAAGGTTATCGCATCAGCCTGCTCAGTGAACCTTTCTCGGTGCATCAAATTATCAAAGTAATCAAGCGTCTCCAAACCTTCAAGACGCACTTCGCTGCAAAGTACGTCCACAATGAAATAGATTCAAGATTTAGCTGCGAGGAACTTGTGATGTAAAGAGCCTGTCATGATCTAGACTGGTTGGCCTGTTGATGGTCCTAAGTAATTGAGAAGAACTTTCAGGAGCCCTTCCTAGACGGAAAAACGACTCGAGGATGTAATATGGCTTGTCCTTCACAAGGAATGTTTTAATCGGACACGTCTCACAAAGTACGAACAAATTTTTTTTTTTTTTTGGTAATGTCTTCCTCCAAACAAGTAAATCAAAATTAAACGTCAGTATCTGGAGCTTGCTCATGGCTAAGACAGGTGCAAAACTCAAACCACTAATGTAGTACGGCAACCAAAATGAAGAGTTTAAATGCTTTAGAAGGAAAACCTGATATCAGACACAGCAAGGTAATTGCTCAGAGCGAATGTAAATGAGAAGGGTTTGCTATCTGTGTTCCTCACACGGGGGATCAAAGTGAGCTTTCCAGCGACAAGAGAAACACGAAGCCGCAACTCATAGCTGTTGCAGACAACAACCTGTAAGTTTAGAGAGCCAAAGAACAGAGGAGCACTGCCCACACTTGGCAATATTACCTCTTGGTCCAGGTCCAACTGCCCTACCTCTCACAGTGAAAGTGGTAAAGCTGGAACTATTCCCAACATATCTTGACATCTGGGGAACATTTTACTAAGTGATCATAAGCATTACCTACGTGGCCATGCCTTCATGTCCTCTTCTGTAGGCTTCAATATCAGATCCACTGATGACTGATTATCAGTAGGAGGCAGAGGTGAAGGATCACTATCGAGTGACCAAACTCTATTCCTGGCAAATCCATGCTGCTCCAATGAACCAAAGTTCCCAAACTGAAAGAGAGAACAGAACCGTATGAAGTAATCTGACGAACAAAAATCATTTTAGCATAACTTCAAAAGCCCATTCCAGACCTGAGGAAAGCACACTGGTATGCCTCCCCTGATTGCCTTAGGTGGCTTCCAGATAGCCTGCAAAAAGATGTCAAGACCCCATCTAAGCAAGATGCTTGGGCAAACAAAGTGCAACCAACGGCTACAAATGCCAGTTCTGTTGTTTTCCCATGAAAATCATCAGCCTAAGAAGTTTCACCAACGCTGAAGTGAAAGAGCAGGGAACAATTAAAGGGAGTAAAAGGGCAAAGCATCTTCTATCATAGAGAAACAGACTCGCTTTACCTTACTGCTCATAAAGAGCAACTCTTCCCTCCGCTCATTCTTCCACGAAACAACCTGCCCTCCATAGAGAAGCACCTGAAATCATCGACGTGGACAGGCCTTGAAGTATTCATTATAATTCAGCAAATAATGTAGGACAAATGGAAGGCAACCACCCAAGTTAGCGTTGCATTGTCAGCATAGGTAACCCATTTAAATGTGCAGTACAAGCAAAAACTGGAAGCCATCCTTTTAACTTTTTATACGATTCCCTCGATCATAATCAGGATATGGGTTGCAGTTTGGGGTTAATCGAGAGATTTATGGAAATTACCCAGGAAAAAAAATCATGATTTTATACTGTGCATTCCCGCATGCGAAACTCGGGCATTTTTATCCACAGAAGGCGACCTCACGGAAAAAACTGAACAAAACATGTAAAGAAGAACAGACAGAAATTGAACCAAAACATACCTGTGCAGATGATCCAGTGGGCTCCGTGAGGTTGATTCGAGGAAATCCATCAGAATCATGAACTAAATTCAATGACATGGGTATGGACTTCGGCCTCACCCTCGATATGATCGTCTTCACGAATGGATTCACTCGCCCTTTCCTCTAGTCCGGCAGTAAATCAATCAGCTACCTATCAACCCACCAACCCTAAACAGCACCCCCAAAGTTAAATTCTTCGGAATAGAAAAAAAAGAAGTATGCTCTAAGACGCGTTTGGCAGCGGCCCTTTTGCCTTCAGAGGCGAAAGCATTGAAGAAAAGCTGGACATTTGCATGAGAGCGCCGCCAGCAGAACAGAGCAAAACAAAGAAAGACAAACGACTAGAGACGTTACCAAGCTCAAAATGGAACTCCAACAGCCTCTCGATAAAAGAACTCTCCGTATAGATCTACAGTCATCAAAAGACAAGGACCAGAAATGGATGCTTCATGCCCGGAGATATAGAACGATGGAGAGAGAGCATAAATAACTCGACAAACATCAACTCCCCGCGAAGTTGATGACAGTTCAAGACGGAAGACAACAAAAAGTCGACACTCAAATCGAAAGAAAATCAAGTGGAAACTGATGAAAGAGAGAATCTTGAGACTGTTAAGTGAAGCTTACGTTTGTTGCCAACGATAATAATTGATAAGTGGTATTAAAAACTCGGTCTCGGCCCCGATTATTAAGAAGAGAGCAGCCGCAGGGCAACAACCGCAACCACGTCTTCAAAGTTCCCCGATTTTTTTTATACGGTTGGGGAGAAAATGATCCCTTTTTTCATGGGGGTTTTCAAATAATTCTCCTTAAGTGATAATCTCAAGGATCAGATGTAAACGGGAACTAATCGAAGAGAATATCTGTCTCAGAGTGCGTGTTGGAGAGAGACGGTCCAGAGAGATAGATAGAGAGAGAGAGAGAGAGAGAGAGCAGAGGAGAAGAAACGGAGGATATTCATTTTAAAAGAAGATGGATAGGGAGAGAGAAAGAGAGGAGCTGTTCTGCAAACTTTTTCGGCATCGGATGCTCTGAGTCTGCTGCTCTGTTCTGCTCTCTCTACCGCTCACAGCTCTGGGCGTCTGTTTCAGTTGGCTCTGCGCGTCTGTGTCGCTGCCATGTCCACCCTACCATGGAAGATAAATTAAAAATTATTCCTTTTTTCCTAATTTTTCTGAATGCTTTTTTTTTTAAAGTATTACTGTGGAGAAGATTCGGTCGAACAGTTAATGGTAAGTTGCTGTCACGACATGTTGTGTTGTCAAGCGCCAACTGGACGGTGGCTGACGTGACTCTCGTAGGTCTACTGTAGGGAATCTGAGCACTTGATTGAGGTACAAAAAGGTCACTTAGCTTTGCCCTTTAGTCGCGAACCTTTTCCCTTTTTATTATTTATTATGAGAATTTTAATTATAAATTATTTGATTATAATCACTAATAATTTTATTTATTATATTAGAATCTTATTAAAAAAAAATTAGAACTTCAGTTCAAATATTCATATATTAATATTATGTATAATCCTTTAAAGAAAGTTATAATAACACTTCAAAAAATTGAAAATGCAGCAGCCCACGTTTGCTCAGCTCCAATTTATTTATTTAACAATATCCCTTTTATTAATTAATTCTTATATGAAAAATACGACGGCTGGGAATGAATACGGTGGCTCCAGTTGTCCACCAAACAATATAGTATATATATATATATCTTTTATTTATGATGTATATATTTAAAAATTTTACATTTATGCAAAATATCCGAGTCATGTCAACCGTCAGATTCCGTGCGTGGCTTTTCCCCATTGATCTCAGTCACCCGTGAGAAGCGTTTCAATCTCCAAATTGCAAAAGGGAATGAAGAGGATGCACGGACACGCGAGACTCGTTGATCGGACGGACGGACGGACGATGACGACGAGGGGACGGGACACGCGATTTCATCCTTATCCGGCGGATCGCGACCCGCCCGTAAGTGTACGTTTACTATTTGAGGGAAATCAATAATTCGTCCTTGGATTCTAATTGATATACCAAAAGGATAAAAAGTAGGGCAGAAGATTGGGAGTGGGAGGTGTGGGGGCTTCGAGAGAGGACAATGGACGTCAACTTTCGGCCACCACCGCCCCTCCCCATTCCAATTTTGGCTCTATAATCCCACATGGAAAATAGAGAATAACTCTCCCCCCTCAAAATAATTGCCTTCCTTACCATCAAAAAAGCAAGACAAATACAACTATTAATGAAAGAGACTTGGTTTGGTTCGGTTCGGTTTGGTACAACCCAAAACCCAAACATTGCACACCCACTCACTAGAACTATAGGATGCAGAGTAGATCTCGGAATCCGACATGCAGTTGGACACGGTTTGTGTCCATAAACTGAATCAAATTTACTGGGACAGGACAACACATGGCCTGGAGTGGAGTGGAGAATCTGAATCATAAACCTCGACTGCTCCAAGTTCGGTATTTTCAGCGTCCCGGCTAAGAATGTGAAACGGGTCTCGACTACTGAACTCCTGGCTTTGATCCATCTAGGGAGAGAGCCAGAAGAGTCCACAGTGGTCTATTCCGTAAATCGCACCACCTTACTGTGAACTTTGCCGAGGGCCAGTACAGTCAGGCATCAGCGCCATAGATAGAGGTGACAAGTGCGTGCCGACGATACGCTGTTGAAATGATCATCCTGGAGAATTATTCTTCTTAATGATGCCATGTGAATGCAAACAAAGAATCGGAGTAGACTTTTCACTCACCTGTTATCACTTGCGTGGATACAATCATCGTCTGGTAAGACCTTTGGTAGAAACTGCACGCCGATGCAATTTTCACTGAGGCTCCGGGAAGAAGCTGCAGCTGTCAGGAGTTCACGTTGCCGGTTGCTGCCACTTTCCTCTCCGACGTGGAAGTTTAAAGCGGGGCCCTTCTCCTTTCCCTTCCGCTTCTCAGGGCTTCTCCCGTCCGTTTCTGCTGCTATTTTTATCTGTGCGGCGAGAAAAGAGCCACATCCTGGCTGGCAGCAAGCAAACGAGCTCTCTGCAATCAGCTCTTGGAGGTTGTGCTTCACGTGATGAGACGCCGGTGGCCCCGGACTCGGCCTTTCTTGTCTTTCTTCTTAGGCCTGTCTGAGAACAATCTTGGGTCGAAACTGGGCTTCACGATGAATGGTCCAATTGGGTCATCGGGCTCTTCGACGAGGACTTCGAGTTCGATGGATTGGGTTACTCGAGGATTGAACTATATATAGTCGGGCTGAAGAATCCCGAAGGGCGTCGCCGCATCGGGACATAGCCGAGCCTCCAAACAAGCATCAAAACTGTCATCCCCAATCAAACAAGTGTGATGAACTTGCATGGGCGAGACCACGCGACAAACAGTCAACATCACTCGATTGTCAGCTGTCGCAAGTAGTAGCTACAAAGATTTACATGAACGGCAGCCAATAAATTCTTGAGCTGCAAAATACGGAGGCTGCGTCGTGTCACATAAACGGGATACACCTGGGCATATACTCGACAGAGATATTGATATCTGTGGATAACTATAGTGAATCAAAATGGATTTGAACTATCCAATCTGATTAGCTCTTATAAGTTGTTGCTCGTCAATATCTACCCAATATTTAATCGATCTAAAGGAGGAAAGGGGAAGTGGCCCATCGCACTCAATTAAACTTGTGACTGAGGAAGTGGATTATTAGGCACGTATTTACAAACGCAGAGGAGCTCGACAGGTTCAAATGATGTTCAAGTGTCACTAGTAAAATTCTCTTTAATAAAATATTTTAAAAAAACAAACAAACTGATGATTCATTACATGGGGAAGCTATACATGGAACACGTAGCTATAGCGATAAAGATCATAGCAAGCGATATATCTCAATGGTTGTCTACAGCCACAGAAGTTATTATTAGAGAGCTGGCAGCTGGAGCAGGCTGGAGGAAGATAGGGAATGGCCGAAGAGGAGGGGAGGAATAACAGAGACGGTGAGGCCGTGCCGTCTCCCAAATCCGGTACGGCGAAGGAGATCAAAGGAGTGGTGGACGAGCCTCCGGACTGCAGCTACAAGTCCCAGGCCAAGAGCTACGAGCACCAGCTGAAGCGGCTGACCGGGCAAGAGACCGGAGGGCCGAAGGGTCTTCCCCACGAGCGAGTCCCTCAGCCTGGCGACTTCTCGAGTGGAGCACTCGAGAACCTTTAGCGCGCCTGGCCATGTTCATACGTCTGCCCAATGGCCATCGCTCACTGTTGGCTCTTGTTGATACGCCTACTCATAGATGGATTAGCGCATACGCGAGACCCGTTTGGAGTGTTTTTCCGCTCTTGATATACCGAGTGATCGGATTACGACTCCGTCCATGTAAGTTTCGTGCAACCGTCTTCCGGGATGCTATCTTGTGATCGATAATTATCCTTCGGATTCCTCATAGCTCGTCGGGTCTTATTCCCGTTAAACCCTCGAGTGGGATACCGACATTCGGTTGAGCCCGTGAAAGTGGTCGGATCAAAATGGTCAGGTCCTTGAGCTGAGTTATTGGATCGGTTTTTTCGAGCCAAATCCCAAAAAATCAGACTTTCCCGAGTCTAGGCGGTCCCCATTTACACACCTCCTGGGATTGGAGTGGGGGCTGCACGTTGGAGCGCCCAAAAGAAGAATAGAAGAACAGGATTAAAAATATTCGGTTAAAAAAATTAATTTTTATATAATATATTTTTTATAGTAAAATTATACCGTTAATTACTAAATTTTAACGATTCAGCTAATCAATTCGAATCATTAAAGTATATTTTTTAAAAATATTTAAAATAAAATATAAATATATTACAAATATTTTTAAAAAATAGTTAAATATTTATTCATTTTTACATTATATTATATATTTTCTACAGTTTTATATAAAATTTCACTTTAAATAAATCTACTAATTTTAATCTCACAAATTTAATTTATTATTAATTAATATTTTATATTTTATTTTCTCTGTTTAGATGTAATTTTTGTTTAATTTATATTCTATTTATTAATTATTTTAGAAAAGGGATTTTAATTAATTAATCAAAATTTGAAATTAATTTTAATTAATTCGATTTAATAATATGTAATAATTATTATTTTAATAATATAATGTAAGAACTTAATCGAACCGACTCATGGGCGTTCCTACTGCATGGCGAGGGTGATACAGTAGGCACGCGAACCAAAGGCAGCCAAGCATTTATCCAGCGGAGGGGAATTATTGAGAGAAATAAATAAATAAATAACCAAGGTGACAGCCGTCGCGCAGCCCACTTTTTGCCGGACACCGCAGCAACGCCACGTCACCCCCAGGTCTTTCATATATTTGGCGGGAAAGTTTCTCCGTGCGGAAGGAAGGGTTTCGAGTTTTTCTAAGTTCCCGCCGTGAAATCCGGGCAACGCGGGCAGCTGCTAATGTGGGCCCAGCGTGTTCCGGGCCGAGAAAAAACGGAGAAACCGCGTTCGCATAGGGCCGACCAACACGTAATATTTTCGTTAAATTGAAGTGTATCTTGAAATTATTTTATAGTTGAATCAAGATTTTTAAAATAAATTTTTTATTGACTCGTTGAATTATTTATTTAAAAATATAGTAAGGGAATCACTAATTTAACTCCAAATTAGTACAGAAGAGTTCGACCGGAGAGTAGGAGCATGTAACATTGAATTGGAAGATCTTTATTTATAGCATTTTCCTATTTCTTTTAAATTGCAGCATATCTTTTATGAGGTTATTGGTAGCATCGTTATTAAGAATTGAGATTGCGGCACCTCAATCTCGATCACATGGCATCTTAACCTTATGAGGTCTTAGACCCCTCTACTTTTGTTTTTATTTTTTTTTATACACCGGACGATATTTATAAATTTAATTATCGAACCCATTTATCAAAAAGTAAAATGGTTTATTTTTGCTCTTTATTTTAATCTTTTGATATTACTTTTTTTTTTTTACTTCATTACCCTTAAAATGTTCAAGATGACAGAATCTTCTTGCCATCATAGGATTCCTCATGAAGCCCATGCTGTGTTGAGTAGGTTAGGCTTGAAGAACTCTTTTTTTTTTTTTCTTTCACTTTCACAATTCACCCTGTTCATCGGATTCTCCTAAAACCTCCTTTTGCCCCGCTAGCCATGGCTCTTATGTACTTCCATGCCCTTTAAAAAAAATAGAAATTTCATTAATATTTATTATCTTATCAGTTGATATAAAAAAATACAAATATAACATGCATGTTTTGTCTTTCTTTCCATATAATAAACATTGTCGTGTACGCAAATTCTCGATTGTTAGAAATAAACGTACAATGCATAACGAGCCGGGATATTATTGAAAGAAGGAAGGGGAATTAAAAAAAAAACACAGCTCGTGTGAGAAGAAACGAGAGAAAGAGCTTCCATGGTGCAGAACTCAATCGGACGCATCGATGGATATCGATCGATATCATTGTACACGTGGCACATACAACAGATGTAATCCCGATTTCGTTTATATTAAGCCGGGGGCGCGCCATCGTCTTCTAGGAGAGGTGGAAGCTTGCCAGAAAGACAAACCCTAGCGCGTGGGAATGGAAAAACAAGACGTGCATTACGCAAATGTCATCATCGATCCCTCTAAAGCAAAGTCGCACCAATTTAGCAACCGAGAATCAAAAGTTGACCTTGAAGACCGCTACACGTGTTAAAAAAAGACATTAAATTATCAAAGTCAATCATACCCATGCAAAGTTGTGCCCAAAGAAGGGAAAAAAAACATACATGAATGAAAAGAAATAAAGAAACTAGTCTATTATATAAAGTTATCAGCTTAAGTTATTATAAATTCGATTTTGTCAGAATTACTCTTCAGTTTCCTCATTGTTCTCCTCCTCATCTGATTTATGATCCTATTTCGTAATTTTAAAAAATATAGGAAGGACATGGTTGGTTTATGAACCACGTGGGGTTTTTTTTTTCCAACATAATAGATTGGGTAGCCCTAATCTCTAAGTTTACATATGTAGGTGGCAAATCGTGCCGGTCAGGTCCGATAGCATGATAATCCCCCTTGATTGTAGCTTGTCTGCAACTGCAAGTGAGTTCATGAAGGAGACTTTTACTGTCCTTCAATAGTATATGACAGTATGTTAGATTTTTTTTTAAAAAAAATTCCTAATCGAACTATTATGCTGACACAGGTCATGGATCATCGGACCTAGCACGGCTAATAAAATTACCCAACCATACCGACATGGCATGATAAACCCCAGTCTAGGCAAGGTGCTATTGTGTGAAGTTTGAGCCGGCCAGATTTTGCATATAGATGTATATGCTCATATTGGTTTCATTTGGTAGGGGAACATTCATGAAAATTTTGGTACTTATCGACCGAATTTATTCCGGTTTTTAACTTTATAAGGGCCATGTGAGATATTTTAGTTGGGTACATTTCCTGAGAGAAATGATATATAAAAAATGATATGAAGTTCGATTCTTATTATAATAATTTCCATGACCATCATATTCTTAATCTCCGCTCCACTGTTTTATTTATTTATTTATTTTGGTAGACCCATCGGGTGCTGACTCCCGGCCAGGCATGTGACCCGAAAAAAATATATATTTTTCCTATCCGAAAATTGGAGATCATTTGTGCCTTAATTGGTGGCAGAAAGCCATTAATGAGACAATTCAAAGCCATTAATGAAACACTCCAGAAGCCAAAGAGGGCATTCATTAAATGTTGACCGGTGATATTTGGTAAGTCTTCCCCTTATATTATATTTCTTATTCGAGTTTTATAAATAAATGTAATATAGGTTGAAGAAGTTGTACTTGTAATGAATCATTTCAGTCGAACCTTCATTAAGCATGATTCAAGTTATGGGCACACAACAAAAGAAAAATTATCTAATAGAAAACTAAATCCTTCTAGATTGTTGTGGTCCCAGCAACAACATACGAGGTGAATGTGAAATGTGAAAGTGGATTGTCACATGTCGGTGTGCCTTCATCCATGAGCTCTTGCTAGGGAAAGAGCTCGAGGAGTCAATGAAGAAAAATCGGCCATGGGTTGAGGATAAGCCGTGATGCCGGACTGCTAGACTCTTAAGTTTTTTCTTGGCAAATGCCATATTTAATTCAAATCTAACGGTTGAAAGAAACTAATGCCCATAATAGATTCACCCATCTATGGACCGACCCAGTTAAAATATGAGTGACAGAGTGTCGGAGTACATGTTTTGGGTTGGAGAATATAGAGATGAAGTTAACTCCTGATATGAAGGTTAAAAGGGTGCATGGGCACGCCGATCAGAAAAAGGGCTAACCGGACCTTAATTGCACTGTTACTTTCTACAAGCAATGCTTTTCTTAAAGGGCTGTAATCCCTAGAAAGCTCTCGTCCGACTCCCAAGCAGAGCCTCAGACTACTAGGCAAAAGCAAAGCGATCTACTACTGGTAATTACCCTCCAAGACAGCAGTATCTTGTCATGCGCACCGTATCCTGTCTGCTCCACGAGGAGCAAGTCGGCGTCCGGCGTCCGGCGTCCGGCGTTTCATCGGCACATAACCTAAACCCTTATCCACACACACAGCCACAGACGCCCCCAAATTGCATGCCGCCTGAAATTGCAAGAACGCTTTCTCATGAGTCTGCTACCCTGCTACCTACGTGAACGAGTTTCAGGCACCGTGTAGTTTCGCAGGAGATTGTACGGCTGGATTCCACGGCCTGGATCGATGCAGTAAAATCTCCGAGAACTATAAGGTGAAATGTGATAATTATTGTATCCGGGTGAAAATATTGAATCGGCTGCAAGTTCGAGGACATAGATACGGCAATTACAAGCATCTCTTTGGATTTTAAATGCGGAGAATTCCACCGTCACACGAAATATTCTAACATGTATAACCTAAGATAAGTTTTGTAATCCAGTATCATGATTTATATGGTAAAATAAGATTACTTGACAAGGATGGAAAAACAATATCCACCCAGAGTTTATCTCCGAATGAACACTTGATTGAGGGGAACCCCACATAGGATTCTGAAAAATTAACCCAACTGGGAGGGGTTTGTCTCTACGTTAAAAATCAGGGGCAGCATTCCGAGGAACCCGTACGACTGGGTATGAGAGGTTCAAGCTGTGTGGTGGGTCACGAGCATGTGACATTATAAATCCAGCATATAATATGTTGAATGAATTTCAATTATTATCAACAAAATAAAATTGTGTTTTTTTTAATTTATAAAAATTGGAAAACAGTGACAGGGCATTATCCTTTTTTGGTACTTTGAGGTGGGGACTGCTGAAGAAGATGATGGTGATGATGAAGGCAGGGGAGGAGGAAGATGGCAGCATCTTGTCACAGTCAGTCAATAATGAACCATCCGTGCAGCATCTCCCTCTTCAGCCACGGAAAAGATCGCATTTTTCATCTGCTGTGCCCTGCTCCAACCTTTGTTCCACTCTCGGTCAAAATTGTACTGCTTGTGCCTCATTATAATAAACATGGACACAGTACAGCGATTATGAACGAGTTGGCTGTACAGAAGAAATTGAAATGGACACTGCCACTCGGGGTTCTCCGCTACCGGGATTTGAGGAATAAAGAAATACATGTGATACAATTTCATTAGACAAAATCAGATTCAGAATCGATTAGTTCCGAGCTTTGGATTTCCAAGGAGGGTTCAGTGAAGCTCAGCTCCTTAGGCGGCAAGTCCATCTATCTCGATGCAAGACAAGATAGCTAAACAGGAATCTGCAGATAGCTAAACACAACCCTGGAGCTGAGTGCTTCGTCATTCGGAAACCTTGGTGCCGATAAAAGAATCAAAACCACCACCTTCCAGTTGATTGCAAGCACAAAGGAGAAAAGGCTGGAACACGAACAACCGAGCCAAACCGGAAAACCGGGTTCTGGACTAGGAGGATGCTAATGATCATCTCATGATTATGTCCTCTATTGCAAACAGTCACCCCTTCTCTGCAACCCCTAAGCAGAGAAAGAGGCAAAACTTGAAGCAACGAGAGAAAGCAAACACTACAGAGCACAGCAAAATAAACAATTAAAAAAAAATCTAAAGCTCCAAACTTCACTAACAACTAGGGCTTTGGATTCAGTCAATTCGTTCTGTCAGCGCGAAGCTTGAACACTGTCTCCAAGTCGGGAGGCGTGAAGAACTCTCTGACGCCGGTCAAGTGGCACTTAGACGGTGGCCGGCGCTTCCTCGGGGCAGGCGGGCAGGGGAGCTTCTCGGGTATTCTAGATTCCTTGGACGTCGGGGTCGTCGAGCACGGCCCCTCTTCATCCTCTTCGGCATCCTTCATCCTCGTCTTTGTGTTTATCGGCTCCAGAGAGACACGCGAAGATATCCCGGTTATCACCCACCTCTTGCCTTCTGGCTCCATGCACCCGTCTAGCTGCGGCTTCTTCGAGAAACCCATCTCTGGGCGGAACGGAGCAGGAACAGAGAGACACACGGAGCTCTTTCTCCAGAGGACGGCAGAGAGCAAAAAGATTGGATTTTGATCGAGGAATCAGAGCAATACGAGGGAATTATAGTCCCGCGGTGGCCGAGGAATAAGAGGAAAGGAGTCTTTTACTTCGAAATTCTTGATGCTATCCTCAAGAGAGGGAGATTTTGAACGGGAAAAGAGAATTTCTGTGGAAATAGGAGAGAGATTCGGACTGAGGAAAGAGAAAGACTGTATGTTTCGATCTATAGATCTTTGGGTCCCGATTGGTCAAGAGAGAGAAATTAGGGAAGAGGAGACGAGGACAGATGAGAGAGGGAAGAAGAATAGTTGGAGATGGAAAAGAAGACCTGCCAGGGTGTGGGGGATTTACGGGCAGCCGAAACCGAGCGGTGGGCAGGTTTTGGCGCCAAAACTGAGAGGTTTATCTTGCAACGGCTCTTTTTCCCGCGCGAAATCTCGATGAGTTTCCCATCCTGCCCCTTGTGGCTCCTCGGGGACCGTGCACGCTGCCGGCGAGGGAGGGATCATGGCCCAGTCACCGACAGGGGAGCGATTCTTCGTGGCCCAATCTCCCCACCAGGCCCAGTCCGAAGGATTCCGCTGTCTTTTGAGTGTGGGCCCTAAGTCGGGGGCGGCTCCATTTGCCATCTCCAGCCGTCCAATTGGAAGATCAGCAGCTGACGTGTTGCCACGTATTCGTTGGACTGCCAGCTGTTTTGAGGAAGAACTCAAATTTAGCATCTCTTATGAATCAAAACCGTGAACTCAAATCTCACGGGTGAATAAATAAAATTTTAAATAATTTAGGATTAATTTCAGATGCATGGCAGGCAGGAAGAAAACCCCTGACAGCATCCAATGAGCAGTCATATTTAATGGAGTACTACCATTATTAAATATTAATTTAATAATTAAAAATTAAGATTTAATTTTTATAATATAATTTTTTTATGTTTATTTATTTATTTATCATTTTTATTATTTTATTTTAAACTTATAAATTAAAAAAAAATTCTATGACATGGTCGAATGAGCTGTCCTTTCTGGCCTGTCATGCATGGGCGGTCATGAATAAGACCGCAACAAATTTAAATTAATTCCAAGGTTGATATCATAGATTGTTAAAAAATAAATATGTTTAATCGCGTCAACCGTGACGAGAAGCAGCCCTTTCCGCCTCCCGGTCACGATCACATAGCGTGTGTAATTTCCAGGTAGGACAGGACGATTAGGAGAAGAAAATAATAATTGTACTGCAAATAAATAAATTAAATAAGATAAATGACGTCATCTTCAGGTCAACTACCATCCTTTTTTTCTTTTCTTTTCTTTTGGGCAAAAATTCAAATCTTAGGTACGTGTCGGACTCATCGGTTCAGGTCGATCGTTTTAAAAGTTGCAAATGGTGTACGAGATGATGCTTTCGGAGAAATTGACGGAATATTACTAGTTCGATTCGATCTACCGAGAGAGTACGAGAGGTCATGATGGGATGACCTTCGTCTGATGGGACGTCCTAGGCCAGCCGATGGACCGCATCATAGTCTCAGTCCGGCAAGCAACATCGAGCAAGGTCCCTGCTCGACAGAGCCCTCTCGATTAGAGGTGGCAAATCGTGCCGGCCCGGCACGATAAGACATGGACGGCCTTAGCCCGGCCCGATAGCCCGATAAAAAAATTCGTTTTGATCGTAACTTATTTAAAACTACAAATAAACTCACAAAAGAGATTTTTTTTATCTTCAATATTGTCTAATTATCTAATGATTTTTTTAAATAGCCCTAATCGGACTATCGTGCCGGCACGGCCCGGGAGCATCGGGCCCGGCACGCCCGATAAAATTATCGGGTCGTTCCAGCGCAGCACGATAAAGCTTCCGGCACGATAAGCACTGGCCCAGCACGGTATTATCGTGCCGGGCCAAAATTTGCAAGGTCTACTCTCGATGTACCGCTGCTACTCGGCCCAACAGATCAACGTTCGACTACACGCGCGCTCCTGGATAATATTGCACGGGTAAGTGGTGTTAATTTCTGAGTTATTGGGATCGAGATTAGGATCCACCTCTAGAGTTGCTCCTGTGGGGGAGCGTGGAGTTTTCAGCGGGAGTACCGGTCGCTGTGAGCATGCCATGAGATCGCCATCGACCGAGTTTGGGCGGCGCAGAATACCGATAATGCACGAGTTTGGTCGGTCTGATGGGGATTGTGTCATTTGTTATCTAATGCCACTTTACACGTAAGAAACGTATTCCCTTAATTTTCCAGCCAAGTGACAATCACAGTGCACTAATTACTCGAATTTATAGTCCGTCTAATAATATTATTTTTAATATAATAATTAATATAATAATCTTTTTTGG
>CXYZ01012187.1:60147-99267 GCA_900006705.1 Sonneratia caseolaris
CAATTTATTGAAATATTATATTATTAATATTATTTATTAAATATGCGATCCAACTTATTGAACCCCCGGTCCAACCAATGAACCCATACCTTGACCGGTTCCCGGCCCGGTCCGGTTTTAAAAACTATGATTAAAAACATCTCAGGGGCTTAAAAGACAAAAAAAGAAAAAGAAAAAGAAAAAGAAAAATTTCCAGCGGACTATATAGCATCGTCAAATACTATTCTAACCTCGATCGCGTGCGTCCCCACTTGCATGGTTCCTTGGACTCGGCCACGCAGCCGCAGGCCCCACCGTAATAATAATGCATGGATCATGAACATATGTACTCCCATAATTACACACGATTTCTTTCTCGCCACATCTGCTGAGTCCAAAAAATAATATGGAAAATATGGTGGTGAAGTGGGTATGGGTAATGGCAAGCAGTATCACCGAAAATCGAAGTTGGAAATCTCTTGATCTCATGATACCAACTACTGTGTTATTGCACTGGCTCCCTCCGTCCGTCCGTCCGTCCCTCCTCAGTCCTTAGCAGATGATTCCAATTTCCTAAGTCAGTCGATCACTCCAATATTGATATCGCGATAGATCTCAATGCCCGATGAAACATCCTCGACCCTGCACTTCGAGCCGGCCATGTTCGTACGGTAGGGGGAAGATCAAGAAACAACAGGATTCAAAGGAGGATTCTCCGAACCAAGCCCAAAAACAAGAACGTCCCGACCAGTTTACTTTCCCATCTGTGATTATGCAGAGGGCATTCATTGGGATCCCGACACTACGTATAATAATCCTCTGACAAAAAGAGAAACAAAAGGCTATTGTGTGGTGGTGGGCAGTACCTTTTTGTCAGTCAAAGCAGCATCAGAGTCTCTCTGCCACGGGTAAGTTTGAAAGAAGTGGTATTATCCTCGATATAGTTTACTTGTTCTAGATCCTTCAAGTTGACCTCTCCGGTACGAATAGATCGGCCCTGGAGTGGAAATTTGTTATAGTTTACAGGCTGAGGAAAGCGGCAGTTTAAGCTTCTTGAGTTCTACCGCCACTACTTTTTCCCACTGGACATGTGCTCTTCTATCAATCAGTAGGGCCATCACATGCTAGGCCAACTCACCAAAAATAATTAGCATGTATATGCTCAAGTGGCGTTTTGTCCCTTCTTCGCCCGCTTTTCGCGACATATCCATCGAGCAATAATTCTAATTCTTATCTTATGCATCCCCACCGGTTTAAATCTGATCGCGCTCAGGTTGTAAGAGGTTTCACATGAAGGAGGAGTCACCTCTCCTGATGATATTTCACCACCTCAGAGCATCGGCAGTCTGTGGGCAATGGTGACGGGAGCTGAGATCGTAGAGCCTGCAGTGTCTTCGATGGTAAGTATGACAATCATCGGGTCTTTCATGCATATTCATGTGACTTAGTTATATGTTCTTCTGTATTTTTGTTCACCAATGAATGATCTGACTCTAGTCGATGAACCTCTTCCTCAAAGATACGGTGATAATGAACTGTTAGTTTCTGAAATCACAAAAGAAAGATCGGAGAGGATAGAAATGGATTCTAACAACTTATGCATATTCGAGTCAGTCCGTGATCGATAGAATTGAAAATCCATTGAAAACCATTTGCTCGGAAAGTTCGATTCAAGTCCAGGAGAGATATATGCGTTCAGCTGATGCCCGAAATTGGTTTTGCTTCCATAAACATCGTGTTTCTTCTGCGCCTTGCCTGCTACTGTTAGATGAACTCTGCTGACACACATAGATGTGTGTTGACGAACTTCAATAAGCTGAAGACAGCTACTTAATTTCTATGATTCGTTTTGGCCGTTGCGTTGAACCATTTGAATCCCACGATGAAGAAATATCAGAATATAAGTTGACAGGTTGTCCGAACTGAAGTCAGATGGTGAAATGAATGACACAGGACCAAAGGAAACAAGATTCTGGAAGTAGGATGATTAGTCTTATCAGATTGTTCTATTATTACCACAAATTAAATAGTAATTCCATGAGTTAAGCTCTTTATTGTCGATAGTAACGTTCGAGAGTCCCCGGACATGATTCATATGCATAGTTGCGGTGGCCACCTTCTTTTCACTGGGTGTTAAGGATTCTCATTTCTACTTTCTGCAGTTCCACTTTCAGTTCATACAATGAAGGTCATAGTAATCTCGATGTTCTCAAACTCTAACAACATTTTTCTTGTACAGGAACATTCGATTGCAAAGTTGGACCAAGCTGTAAATGAATTTTCCCCTGAAGAATTGAAGTCTCATGTCGAGCTGCAGCAGCCTCTAGAGGCAATGGAAAACTTGGAGAAACGTGGGAATGTGAATGGCTGTAACATGGAGGAATGCATACAGGTTGTACATGAAGGCAATGGCAGAACCTCGGAGGGTGAGAGTTTTACAGAATCACCTCCATCCGCCAAAGTTGTCATTGAACAAAGTGAAGCAGGGGAAGTGCAACATGAAGCACCGAATGAAATGTTAATTCATGAGAAGCAGCCACTAGGATATGTGACAGGAGATGAAGAACAGATCAGAGAATACAATGACAAAACCAGTTGCATCAATGATGCAGTGGAAGCTGCATGTCTGGCGATTACCAAGGAAGAAGAACCTGGAGTACACAATGAGGAAGACCTGTCTCGGGGAACTTCTAGGGAAGAATGTGTGCCAATTATCAAGAAAGAAGTGAGTATCTTGGAGGAGTCCGTGAAAGAAATTGAACCAGAAAGGTCCTACTTGGAACATGCCAAGAGTAATCCCGGAGAGACCAAAGATGTGGATGATGGAGCATCTTCAACTCACAAACTTGATGGGACTCAAAATTTAACTGATCTGAACAATGAGATGAAGGACGGGGAAGCAGTCAAAGATGATGCAGAATGTAAGAGGCAATCATCAGGTTTCAGCCCTTCCATGGAAATGGAAGTCCAGATCCTGATGGAGCCAGTCAATGAAAGCAAAGTGCTTGACTCCAGTTCTATTGAAAAAAGTGAGGAAGAATCCACAGAACAAAGTGCAATGGGTAAGAAGAAGCCTGAGGATTGCATTCATGTAGCTGCTAGGGAACTACCTGATGCTGGAGCAGCTGTACCCACAGAAGAGGGGACACCCAACACAAGGGAACTAGACAGCTTTCAGCAAGAAGAGGGCATAGAAGACAAAGATAAGGTAAGTGTACTTGTTTTCAAGATTGAAACACATTTGACAGCTTTCCCTGAATATTTTTGCAGCACAAATAGTAGTTAATCCAATACTGAAGTGTAAAATGTGGCGCTTGACAATTGTAGCCGACTTTGTCACATATCCAAGAAGAAGAAATGAACACAAGTCAAGCTGCAGAAATGGAAACTGGGAAGCCAGACGAAGTCTCAAGCAGTAAACCGAAAGAACAAGTTACTGAGAAGTATGAATCACCCATGTTGGTGGAAAGACGGACTGAAGATGCATATGATGGAGAAAGCAAAAGAGCAGAGATCACAGTTGGAACTCATCTGTCTGCTGAAAAGGTAAATCTACCTACTTCTAAAAAGTTCATATGCAGTTCAATTTCAACATCATGTTTGATGTTTCGCATCATTGGTTCTAGGTGGACTGAAGTATAAAACCGTGTGTTTTTCCAATACAGCTGAACATTTCAGTTATTGAAGAAGCAGGTCAGCTAAGATGTGAAGCTGGCGATACCAAAATTGAAAAGCTAAATGAAGTTTCAGACCTTGACCCAAAAGATCAAGTTAATGAAGATGGTGAAGCTCCTGCCGATATAAAGACAAAGGCTGACAATGAACCCAGGGCAAGTAAAGATGCAGCGAATGCCATAGGCAGAGATCCATCAGAAAATGTTTACTTTCACTGCCGAACCTTTATATATTCCCCTTTCTTTTCCTGTTTACAGTTTTTTTTTTTTTGGGTTAGTATTGGAACAAATAACCAAACCATAATTGCATATTTTTGCTGCTGAAACAGAATATGCCGCTGGCAGAAGGAGAAAAGAGTGGTGAAATAGTCGAAAAGCAAGGATATGAGCAAGAAGAGAAACAAATCATTGAACAGGAGGCAGCCATGCAAAAGGAAACACAAGCTGAAGATGAATCAAAGGCCAGCGAAAGCAAGGACAATATCGTTGCAGGGCAGAAGGTTATCTAGCATTAATCATGCTTGAAAATTTCCGTCTTTCTGGAAAAGACAAAAATTTTGGCTCCAAACTGATTCTGTGCAATCCATGAAGCAGAATCTTCTCCCTAATGAAGAAGCAGACTTACCATACAATGGAGCGAATGATACTGGAGCTGAAAAACTTGATGAAATTCCAAGCATCCAGTGCAAAGTTCAAGTCAATGTAGAGAACAAAGCAATGATAGTCGAGGAAGCACAAACTGAAGATATTGTTAAAGCAAATGAATGCACGGAGACTGCTACAACAGTGGATTCATCCACGAAAAAGGTTAGCCACCATGCTTAAAAACCTCCATCTTGAGTTATCTTTCTAATATTATTGAAAGTGATCACAAGCAATTTTTTTTTTACAATGATTTTGGAGTGTTGAATTTGACTATATAGGAGAACCCAACATTAATTCCAGAAGCAGGCCAATCAAATAGCGGAGAAGACAATGGGGAAACAGAAAAGATGAATGCTGTCTCTAGCTTTAAGTCGGAAGATCTTACTCATGAAGAACATGAAGGTCATGGAGTGAAGGAGACACTAGCAGAAGATAAAACTGAAGCAAGTGACAGCAAGGAGAACACCAACGCAGGGCATTCATCTCCTGAGCAGGTCAACAATCTTTCTTAAGAAGTAATCAAGTTTCAAAATATTGGAGTATTAATTGTGAAGACCAAAATAGCTGCTCCACAATGAAAAAGTTCACAGTGAGTTTATCTTTCCATTTCAACAGAATCTGCTGCAGAATCAAGCCGAAGAAGAATTCAAGAATGCTTCAGTTGATGCAGAAGTTGAAAAGCCAAATGAAATCTCAAACTTTGAACCTGACGAACAGGGAAATAGAGAACAAGGAGCCCCTGTGGCACAGGCGATACAAGCTGAAGAAGAATCTAAAACAAGGAAAGATTCAGAGTGTGTGATTGCGGAGCATTCACCTACTGAAAAGGTTGCTTTAGTTATAGATACATTTCCCCGCCTTACATGTAGACACATTTATCCAAGGACCATAATATATTTAACACAGAATGCTTATCAGTACAGTGCCAAAATCATCCTGCTTTCTTCCAGTTATATCTGGCTGCTAAGGAAAGTTTCATGTCATAGGAATGCGAGATGAACCGAACAGCTGTTGGAGAAGAAGATAATACAAAAGAGATGATAAAAGAAACAAACGCAGCTGAGGCAATTGGGGTTCTTGAAAAGGGAACGGACGGGGAAAACTCTTCAAAAGAAGTTCATGAAGAACAAATTGGAGCCAAGGTAAGCTCGAATCAAACTCTCAAGGTTGCCGTTCTTATAATTAATGATTGTCTGCTTCTCAGCTCATTGATCCCTGTAGTGAGCTGTAGAACAATCTCTTGCATTGGATATATGTCCTCTTTGACACGTGCATTTCTTGGAGCAAATAAATTGAAGAGGAATTCTTCGTTTCATCTCATAACCTTGATTTTCTCTACACAATCCCATGGTTATCATCCTTGGTTGGTATCTATGAATTCGTTTTAGGTGTCCAAGGAACACGATGCTGAAGCTTCAAGTGCAAACCCAGAAGGTCATCATTTGACAGAGGAAGTTGCCAACCCAGACTTTGCTCCATCAGGAGATAAAACAGAAGTAGAATTATCAGAGCTGAAGAATGACACAGGCAATGCGTTTGCCATCAGAGAGGAGGTCCTTAGCATATGGAAACTCATCAGATATTTCCATGTTCTTCATTATCCTTTCTAGTTCTAATTACACTATCATGCTTCGGCAGGCTGCAAAAGCAACCGTGGCATTGGCAGAAGAAAATGATGTAGCTCATTCAAGTGAAGATGCAGAGCGCAAATCTTTCGGAAACACTCCAGAGGAGGCAAATCTGCCAATACCCATTGTTGTTTCCAGACACCCAGAGGAGGAAATATCACCAGAACTCTCTGCGCTGGTAATGGTTGAAAATAACCAAGGTAGGATGGATGAATCAAGAGTGCCGGATGAAAATAATTCAACTCAATACGTTCAAATTGACGAAAGTGAGAACACAGAACCAATCCCAGCAAGCTCAGAAAATGAGAAGACAATCTTGGAAGTAAGTATAGCATCCACGAACCCTGATGACGAAGATCACAAGCTTGTGAACATAACAGTTGACTCAAAAGCAGATGCCTGTGCCATAGAAGAGGTGAGATTTCCATTTTCAGTAGTTTCGTAGCTTACATAATTAAATCATACAGAAAGCTTCAATAGCAAGAAATCTTTTCTAGATGTTCATTATCTCACTCCAGAAACTGAAACCTTTTCATAACTGAAGTTGTCATAAAATTCTAAGATACTCAGGGCAGACATTTATAAGATTTTCTCAGATGGTAAACCTATGCAAGATTCCCTTTATCCAATAGAATATTCACTAGCCAAACAGTCAGAAGTTTGACTCTGTTCCACTAAATGGAGGGAAATATTAGAATTTAATAGTTCATCTGAAATAGCCATTGTTTGTGAACTAATTAGTCAGCTTGGACCAGGTCACTGATCCATCAGATGTAGGAAAAGAGAAAAGCTGTGTGTCTGAACCTGCTTCTGAAGATCATGGTTATGAAGCACCCTCGGGAACTAAAGAGGACACATTCCAAAATCCTGATGATAGCCCCACCGAAGATGATGTCAATAAAATTACAGCCAGTGAAATAAGTGGCAGAAAAATGAAGGAGAGAATGGAGCTCATGTCGGAGACTCGGAAACTTGAAATTGTAAATGAAACTACAGATGTTGTTGAAGTAGCAAAGGAGGTCAGAGGACATCTTCATACATCTGCTGAATCATTTTTACAGATGTGCCACCGATGCTTTTCTTTATACTAACATGTATTTTCTAACTTACTATGCAGCAAGATGATGCTGAGAGAGCTCCCAAAGATGAAAAGGAAGTGGAGGTGCAGTATGATGTTAAAACAGAAGCATCTTTAGGTGCTGAGGTAAAACAGGAGAAATGTGTGGAAGAGGAAGAACCGCGAACAAATGGAGCACCCAAGTATGTGGTAGGAGAGGAAAAATGTGTGGAGGAGGAAGATGAACAAAAAAATGGAGCACCCAAGCCTGAGATTGCAGCTAGTGAAAGTCTACACTACACCTCTCAGGTTGTGGATGAGGTAGATGCTCGCAGTCATGAAGAAGTAGTAAAAGCACAAATGCAAGAGAAAGATGGTGAAACAACAGAAAAAGTCATATCAGAAACTGAAGTTCCCGATCTTTCCACTGAATTTGAGGGTGCCAACAAGCAGACAACTTCTGAGGAAGTCACTACAGGCTTCGAACGTGAGAAGCAGTGTGAGGAAATAGCTAAAGCAAGTGATTCTACAGAGAAGAAAGTTTCCAGTGAAGAGGTATGATATAAGTTTGGTACAGTGTTGTTTAAAAGGGTGAACTTCCCTTTGTTTTCCTTTCAATTTTTCCTAACGTTGTGTTGTGCCTAAACAGGTTCATGATGCAGAGATTCTAACAAGGAATGCTAGTGTGGATATAACTGATCAATGCAAGACAAATGAACAAAAAGTTTCAGAAAAGAATCCTTCAGGTAAAAACATTCAAACGGATCACAGTGAATGTGAGAAGGCCTGTGATGAGTCCTTGAACAACACTGAGTCAATCCCAGCAGGCTCAGAAACTGAGAAAATAATCTTGGAAGAGAGCACAGCCTCCAAGAGCACTGAAAAAGAATTAGAAGAAAATAACAGGCTGGAGAATGTTCAGGATGACTCAAAACGAAGTTCCCATACCATAGAAGAGGTGAGAGCTTATGTTTCTCTAGTTGTATAATGCGGTAAAGTAAATTACAGAATAAGCTTTAACCACAAGCATTCTAATCTAGAATTTCAATATCTCACTGCAGCATCTGCAACTTATTTAAGATGTTCAAAGAAAACACTTTCCAAGATTTTCTCAGGAAGTTAATTTACAAAGCCCAGATATCTTTACATAGGCTAAAGTCTTATGAATGGAACTTAATGCAAGAACTTCATTTGTTCCTGCGATGAACTCCACTCACTAATTAATTGGCTTGGGCAGGTCGCTGCTTCAGCGGATACAGAGATCAGCTGCGTCTCTGAACCAGCATCTGGAGATCAGAGTTGTGAAGCATTTTCTGGAACTAAACAGGAAAAATTACAGACACCCGATGTGAGCCCAGTTTTGCGTGATGTCAAAGAATCTGCTGGTCAGGAATGCTTGCCATCTGAAATGAATGATAATGAAATAAAGGAGAAAGTGCAGCCCAAATCAGAGACCGATTTGTATGGAACTGTGGGCGAAACCACAGATGCCACCAAATTAACCAAGAAGGTCAGAGAACATACATGAATATGCAAAATCACTTTTTGGCATGTTTCCTTAAATTTGTTAGTTTCAACTAATGCGTATCTTAAACGCTGAGCAGGATTATGACACAGAGAAAGCCTATGAAAATGACAAGGAAGTGAAGGCGCAGCATGATGTCGACTTGGAATCATCTCTAGCTACTGGTGAGATTGCAGAGAAATGCTTGGAAGAGGAAGATGTGCAAATAGATGGAGCACCCAAGACTGAAGTTGAAGTTAATGACAATATAGAGGACCCTCCACATGTAGAAGAAGACGAAGAAAATGTCTGCATTCAAGAAACCATAAAACCAGAAATTCAAGAAAAAGATGGCGAAACAACACATGAGGTCATGTCAGAAACTGAAGTGCAAGAACTTTCCACCACACTTGAGGACGTCCATATGCAGACAACTTCCAATGAAGTGACTGCAAGCTCTGAGCCCGAGCAACAGTGCGAGAAAACAACTGGAGCGAATGACTCTGTAGAGGAGAGAGTTTCCAGTGAAGAGGTATGATATAATTTAAGTAAAAAGTTAATTGAAAAGATTGACTTCCTTTATTTTCCAGTTGGTTTACCGCAGAAATATTGCTTGTTACATGGATACCATGAAACAGGTCGATGATGGAGAGGAAAAAGCCTGTGAGAGTGAAAGTATGGAAGAGAAAGTCGTAGATGAAGTTACTGTCTCAAAGGAAATTCATGCACCCGTACCGGTTGAACACACAACAGTTGAGGTCAGTACTTATATATCGTATTATGAATACTCAAATCTGAATACTCTCCTGAAGCTGCTGCTCTTCTATTGATTAGCATCACCGTGAAACTCTATTTCAATATCAGGAGACGGACGCTGTGCCAGGATTGGGCTGCACTGAAGCAAAAGTGGAAAAAGTGCACGCTACAGAAATTAAAACAGGAAGTGGCAAATGTGAATCTACGAAAGATGATTTCGAAAAGGAGAAAATGCAGGAAGAGGCCACAGTCTCCATTCCACAAACTGAGGATGCAAGAGAAGAGAGCTCATCTAACTTGATGAGTGAGCAATCTATTCCCGAGCAGCATAATGCAGTAAAAGAGGAAGCAGCAGCAGTTCAAGATCGAGATGATAAGCATGTGGAAAGCAAAGGAGCTCATGTGGAAGCCTGTCACCCCATTTGCCCAGAAACTGAAGTGATGGATGCTGTAGAGGCAACCTTTGAGGTAGAGAAGTCAGAGGTGACTGGAAATACCAGAGAAATTAAAGAAGTTTCCAGAGAAGTGGATGTGTCTGATTCTCAACTCGCAGAATCAGTTGCTGGGGAAGGAACAAACTCTGATCAATCAAGGGAGGTGGAGACGCAAGTCTTACGACCACTTCCTGCTGCAATTCCAGAGAACAATCAAAATGAAATTGCGGAAATGGTTGAGAAAACTGGTGAAGAAAACAATACAGGTGCAGAGATGCAACAGAATGAGACCCTGGAGCTATCTAACGCATCAGAGTTGACAAAAGTGAAGGAGGAGGCAACAGCAAATGGAGATAGTGAGGCCAATGAAGGTAGACAGGACTTTCCAAATGAAACTGACAGGGAAGCAGTCAAAAAAGGTGAAGATTCCAAACAGGAGCCTCTGAAGCAAGAAAGTGAGATGGCTTGTGTTGATTCTTCAGTAGGCAAGGAAAGCACAGTAACCAGCAGTCCATTTGACATCTCCCTCGAGAGGACTGAAATGCCACAAGAAGCAAGGCCTGGAATTCAAGTGGAACAAAAACCATCAGGATTGGATGGTTCTGAAAGTATGAACTTGAATGTCGAGGAAGTGACTATTGAGGCTGAAAAAGGGCATGAGAACATATTTGAAGCAAAAGATATTTCTCAATACGAAACATCGAATGACGAGGTGAGAAAATCATATAAATATGTCAAAAACCCTTTTTTATTTTTACTTCTGTTTTGATGACTAATCTATTAAAAACAGAAGCATTGTGGAGATGGAGATGTTCTTGTAAGAGACAGTACAGAACAGTCAACCAAGAAAGATGTTCCTGAGGTTAGCTTTAGTATAAAGTTTTCCAATTTTGAGTAAAGGAACTCTTGAGCCAACACTTTATCATGTACAGGGGAGAGATTATGCCACGGTATCAGCAGAGAATGATCAAGAAGCGGCTAAAGATGATCAAACTAAAGAAGAGGAGGAGAAAGTTTCACAAATGAATGACGAGAAACAGGAAGTTTCAACAAGTACAAATGAATTATACGCAAAAGAAGAAGTGCAAGAAGTGAAACGGTTTGACTCCATAGAGCAAATTGGGGCTGTGGCTGGTGTTATTGAAGAAGAAATTATAAAAGAAGTGGGTGTCCAAGAAAATGAAAATCTAGAATTATCATCTGCAGCAGAGGTGACAAAAGAAGAATGCAGTGAGACGGGCAAGCAAACTGAGGATGTACTCTCAGAAGTGAATGAAGTTGCAGAGGATGCTCCAAATAAAAGCACTTTAGTTGAAGCTCTACAAGTGGACCTTCCAGAAAAGCAGCGCAAGATGAAACATGCCGAATCTCCAGTAACACCTGAGAGAAGCTCAGAGTTAACTGTAGAAACTGAGACGACCTCTGATCTAACATCCCAGAGAATTGAAGTGAAAGAACAAGTCAAGGCAGAAACCCAGATAGAAGAAAAACCATTAGGGTCAAATGGTTCTGAGACTAGAAATTTGATCTCCAAGGAGGAAACTTCTGAGGCTGGAAACGAGTATAAGGATGCTGATGGAGCACATGGCATCGTTCAAGATGATATCTCTAATAAAAAGGTGAAAAGAAAATCAGAAAAATCTGCTAATGCATATCAGTTTTCACTTTTGCATTTATACCGTTCTAATCTTCAGTTTCGCCTGCTACTGCCAAATCGTCTAAAACAGGATGATGATGGACGTGGAAAAGCTCATGAAGTTGAATGCAGTGAGGATGCAAAGGTGCCTTGTGAAATTTCACCGGCAAACTGTGCAACTAGCGAGGTCAGCATCAGAGCAAAGTCCTGTATTTCCATGGAGGCAGTTATTGTTTCTTCTTTCCCTTAAACTAACATTAGAGCTCCATTTCTTGTAGGAGAAGGGCTCCAGCATAGTTCTGCAAGAAGATAGCTTAGCGAATGAAGCAACTCCAACAAACAAAAGTGCCCCATCTCATATAGTAGCAGATGGGAACACGGATGATGGACAGAAAATTGTCTCTATTGCACTAGCTGATGATGTGGAAGAGCATCATGCAGACAAGGTCTCTGAGAAAGCAGAGACACCATATGAAGAGAGCAATGCTGCAAGTCTATCTATTGAGGCAACAAAGATCAACTTGGGGAAGGCTGAACTAGACGAGCCTGTAAAGGAATTCGTATGTGAAATTCCTAAAAGGTCACTGGATGTTGAAGAAAGGATTGCGGTGACAGATGCAGTAACAACTAACATTGACACTAAAATCCACCCTGACAATGCATTAGAGCTGAATGATATTAAAAGGGACGAAATTCTTGATGAAGAGGTATGGCAGAATAAGAGGTTAATTCACTTTTTGCATAAACATATTTCCAACCATACGCTCCATTCTATTGATGCCATATTTTTGGAACAGGAGAATGATACACATGAAAAAGCCTATGCAAGTGCAAGCATCAAAGAAGAGTTAAATGCAAAAGATTGCACCACCGAGGAAATTCAAGCAGAATACAAGGTCAGTTTTGTTGGGAAATTGTGCTTTTTGAAGAAATCCTGAATGGTAGTTTTTCCCTGGTTCACAAATAGATCAATGAAACATTACATGTTGCACAGGGGAGAGACTCTACCCTGGCTGAGGATATTGCAGCAAAAGACCACAATGAACAGACACAAGCAGGAAATCGTGAACCTGAATCACATGCCACGAGCAAAAGTGAATCGCCCATTATGGATGCTCTTGAGACTGATAAAACCAGAGCTGAACAAGTGAGTACCTCCACAGAAGAGATGAAGGAAGTGAAGGATGTTGAGAAGGAAGACTCTGAAGAAGCAGATGCAGGAGGTAAGAAGATCAGTCCTGTTGTACCAAAGATCACTGACCCCCCCTCTATAACAGATGAAGTAGAAGAGACCATGAAAGAACGGGACCTACAACACAATGAGAATCTACAATCAAGTTCTGCTACTGGGGCCATGGAAGCTGTCTGCTTGGAAGAAGCCAATGAGAGAAACACAACGGCAGCTGAATCTGTGTCAGATATTAAAATTCATGAGGTCTCCAATCAACTAGAGGGTGTAGAAATCAAAGAAAAGCATTTCGAGGTGACACCTGTGGATTCAGTGGCTGAAGAAAAAAGCGGCAAAATTGTTGAAGTCGATTTACCTGATATAGCTTCAAGAGGACAGGTAATTTAGAGCTGAAAGATTAAGTAACTCGTCAAAATATTCTCTTGCTTAGGAACCTACATTCAACACTTATACACTCACCAGGAAAGTATACGCTAACTTTCATTTACAACTGTTTAATCCATTTATTCAGAAACAAGAATATGGCAAGCCTTATCCTATGGCTGAAGGAACAACTGAAGAGATCCATGAAGAGGACAAACTGAAGGATGAAGAAGTAATGGAAGAGAAGACGGAAACACTGAAAAGCACGGTTGATGAACTTCAGTACCAGGAGGTCAGGGGAAAAGATTAGAATAATGAACATTCATTTTATTGTGCCTCTCTAGGCCTCCTGCACTTTTTTAAGCATAAACTTGCAGCTTCAATCTCTAGCACAAATTTTCTCTGCAGGTTGCTAAGGAGCATGCCATCAATGAAGACACAGCACAAAATGAATCTGACGCTGTTCTTGTTGAGACACAGGAAATAAAGAAAAGCTCCGTACAAGAAGGAGAGGGAATCAATGATCATGCAGAGGTATATTTTTTTTTCCCTTTTGGAATGATAAGTAAAGAATTTTATTAATGTCAACCTAGAAGGTGCAAGATGTGTTCACACACAAAAAAGCATTGATGAACATGACACAAACTCAATCATGCTGATAGACCTTGATTCCCCGACTGCACTTCCTTCTACCAAAAAGTGTACTACTCTAGCCCATCTTCCTAAAAGACTCTGTTCTGTAACTCAATTCCTTTGAGAGCCCTTCTATTTGTCTCCATCCAAACCGTCCAAAACTTGGATAGAGGTCAGACTTTCTCAAATCTCTCTGCCATTTGCACTACAGAGCATCTATCAAAATCTGATTGGGAAATATACGAATGTAATGAGAATATTGAGGCTCCCAACTGTTTTCCTGAAACAACTTTTCAGAAATATTGGATTTTGCTCGAGAGAAATGTATTAAATCTCATAGAACGCTGTTATTTGTCCTTAGTCACTGAAAAAATTGATTGTTGGAGTCCTGCTTTGATAAGAACTGCGTGAGCTTCATCTGTCACTGAATGCAGGACAAGAAGATGATGGAAGTGGAATTTGCACCATCTAATAAGGAGTTTATTGACATCAACCAAGAGATCAAGCAGGAAGAAAAGTTCTCCAATGCATCAACCAAAGGAGAGGATCCAAGTGAAAACAGTCCGTGTAAGACAATGGACACAGTGAATCCAATTGGCAAGGATGATGCTTCAGTGAAAGAGGAGGAAACAGCTGCCAGAACATATAAGAAACCAGAAGAAAGTATCCTGGGAACTGAAAATCCTCTTCCTGAACAAGGAGGAGAGAAAGCTGTTTACGCTCAGAGAGAAAAGGCGTGCGAGGAGCCCACATTGATAGATGAAGCTCCTGCTCCACTGTCCGACCTCCTAAAAAAGTCAACCGCTGAAAAGTTGCAGGTGCTAACAGACGTTGCAGAGACCAATGATGCTATCGACAGCTCGTTACTAACACAAGCTGAAGAAGCAGAAATGGCCAAAGCCGCTGAGACAAAGACAGACGAGGGGTGTGGTGGAGATGGAGCCGACGAAGATGAGCACAAAGGACTGACCCCACAACAGGACGCTCCTTTTGTGCTGGAACCCTTCAAAGACAACGATATCAAGGCACACCACAAGAAATCTCACAACATACTGTCGGGTGTCGGGTCCAAGGTCAAGCATTCCATATCAAAGGTGAAGAAAGCCATTACAGGCAAGTCTTCTCACTCTAAGACACCGTCTCCAAAGCAAAGTTCATGATTGCTCGCGGTAGTAAGGAAGCAATACGAGCCATAGCTACAATTAGAATTGTGTATTGATGTATGTTATTCTGCTTAGACAGTTGCATTCAGATTTTGTGCGTAGTTGTGCAGCTTGAATTTTGCGTGCCTATCGTGCAACCTGAATATCTCACTTTCTTGTGTTTGTAGATAATCTCTCCAGCAACTACACCTCAAACAATGTTATTCTTCTAAAGCTCGATATGGTGGTGCATTTGTCGAAGTGCACAAATAGAACTGCAGAAAAGCAAGCACTGACTTCAAAATAATTTAAAGTTTTCTGGAGAGAATTAAAGTTACTAAATGAAATTTGATGGACTAAGTTCCACTAGGACGGTAGGGGAAAAGGTAGCAGAGATGGCAGCTGCAACAATGACTATGATCAATCATATTGATATTTGAACAAAATTTGGGCCAATAACTCTTTCGCTGGCCAAATACTACTGTCTTCTTTCTGCTATGCCATCAAGGAACCACTAAGATAAATATAACAGGTCAACAATAAAATTCGAGCAACACAAGCATTAAAAATTCAGGAGCTACTTCATTGCTTCCCTGATTTCTCGCTCACTTTGATTTTCCTCTTCCTCTCCTTGAGAAGATCGACACCGGCCTTCTTCCGCTCCTTTCCTTTCTGCAAAAGAGTGAGGGGTATCCATAAATACACCAGAAAGCAGTAAAGCAGATCCTTAAAAGACGACAGGCCACCTACCTAAAGCGATGGATTATTTTTTCCCCATAGTAACTCAAAGTTAACTTCTGATTTTGGACCACTTAAGCAGATTGAATGATGTAGGTTTGAATACAGATGATCCAATGAAAGACAAGAGTGCTTAGTGCTTTTGATGAAGAAATTCTATGTCAGATTGAAAATAGATTTTTACCTTCATGGCCTCATAAAGCCGCCTCTTCTTGCGTGACATGACAACCTTTGATAAGTTGTCAATATCATCTACAACGTGCTTGACATCAGGGTCACTGGGTTCATCCTTCGCCTCTGCATCCTTGGCTATGGCTTCCTTTTCTTGATTGGCAGCGCCAGAATACTGCGTACCCTCAAGTTCCATCTTCAGTTCATTATGATATTGCTTCTCAAGAGCCATCATCTATATACCCCCCAAAAAGTCAGAACCACGCAGGGATTTCACCTTCTTTTACTAATAATAGAACAGTTGGCTATGGTGTTGTTTGAGGTCATGCAGTCCCTTGTTTCTCTTCCTCAGGCAAGAATTAAGTAGATCATATATATAACAATACACTTGTAAAGTCTAACTCAACAGTTATATTTTATTTCTTCATTTGCAAGGGAGAGGGGAAAAAACTGAAATCATCTCCAAACTCAAGCAACTAAATGGAAAACATACTCCTAGAGAATGTTTCAGAAGAATGTATACCTTTCGCTTCTTTTGGGCAGCTTCATTAGCTTCTGTGCGGTCAATAATACCTTCAACCACAAGACGCTGAGGGTCTTCTAAGTCTTCTTTGCTGACCCCAGGCATTGGAAGAAGCTCATTTCTAGCAGCGGCCTGCAGTCTCTTGATGGTCTCTGCATAATCTGGAACATAACCCTCCGCCTCATCGTCCACAAAAGGAGACAAGTGTGGAGGAGGAACCCTGCTTAAACAAAAGCATGTCAAGCTCTAGCATATGAGCAAAGTTACTCAGAATTGCATTGTTCATCTTAGAATGAAGATGACTGTTTTGCCCCTTAAGTAAAAAAAGACTTACCTTCCCACTAAGTAACCATCAGTTGGTAATATAATTCGGGCATTAACACAATCATAAATCCATTGAGGCTGCAAATACTCTCTGGAAAGAAATATATGACCCTGTCTTGGCCTATCAACAATCTGTAGAA
Source organism: Sonneratia caseolaris (assembly GCA_900006705.1). Lineage (NCBI taxonomy): Eukaryota > Viridiplantae > Streptophyta > Magnoliopsida > Myrtales > Lythraceae > Sonneratia > Sonneratia caseolaris. Next base: position 76,684 of record CXYZ01012187.1, read on the forward strand.
TCAAGTGTAAGAACAGAGAATCAGAGATTCAGGATCCAGCAGGTACGCCCATGCCTAGGTCATTTTTTCCATTATTTCTTGGGAGGGAGATAAACTAGCCAAATTAATAAATAAAAAATAACTGTCAACTGAATTTCTTTCAGTTCACAGATAGGATACCTGATGAGTGATGCTCTGATCAGACTCACTAAATGGAGCCCCATCTCCCTCCCAAGAGACAATGCCTCCAAAAGCAGGAATGACAAAAAGAAGTGATTCTCTGGGAACCTGAATATAACATCAGTTTGTTAGGAAACATGTGGAACACATCAACATTGTAATAGAATGGCCGGTCATAACCATAATGTAGGAATTGCAAACCCAACAGTCACAGTAAATCTATGTAACAAAATAAGTACATAACTGCACAACAGGAAAACCTCAAGCATAGGAGGTTCAAGTAGTCATGCATAGAAATAGTGACATTTTCTTGTAACAGACTTCAATATTTAATGCAAATGGCTCAATGCCTCACCTCACGACTTAAGAAGAATTTCATACTGGCAAAAAGCTTTTTGCATTCTTTTGTGTCTTCATCCTCTTCATCTTCATCACCAGCCTCTTCAACAAGGTGCATTAGAGCGCCAGGTTCATTGTAAGGAAGTTGGTGTTGAAGTTGGGCAAGCCTCAGTTCAGATTCCTCAGTTTCCTGTCTGTTTTGCTTAACCTCAGGTTGATCAGATCCAGATGAACCAACAGCATCAGATGCTACCACGGGGGCTCTGGAACTTGTATGAAGGTATCTTGACAGTGCATAAAGATCTGCGGAAATCAAGCAGAGACATATAACACTGTTCGATAAGGAAAAGAAATTACAGTGCAAAGAAAATGCACCAGGAAACAGATACCTGCTGCTAAAGCTTCCAGCCTAGGATCAAGAATTGGTGGATACTTTACATTGATAGAGTGATAAAGCTTGAAATTGACAAAGGAAAGGAGTGTCTGCATCCAACAGGACAGATAGCCAAAGAATGTCAGAGGAAGGCAAATGATTCACGAAGAACACTGAAAATTTTTCATATATAACAGCAAGACAAAGGGCAAAGGAAGAAAGGAAGTATATAAAACATTTAAAAGATATACGGAGAGTAGAAGCATTAATAATCACTTAAATTTAGAATACTCTGTCAGTACAAGTAAGGTAGGACATCATCTACAATTGGGCTAGACCAACACGACCTTCATTCAGACATCACAGCATTCATTCCATCCCCTTGAGAAATTATTTTGTGGAAAAAAAAACATTTAGTCGCTTAACTTACACAGACTCTATTATAACACTACTGTTAATCCAAAAACTTCAAGCAGTATAGCAAACTCCAAGTTGGTAAAATTCCTAATTTGTACGACAGAAATAGCAAAACTCCAGCGCATATGAACAATAACAGATTTTTGGAAAAACAGAAAAGTACCTCATAAAATTCCAAGAAAGTTAACATGACTGAGAAGTCAATATCATCTGTCAGGACTTGCTGCAGTGCATGGGGAGTTAACCATGTAATTTTCTGACCCTCCACTTCAGCCTAGATGAAGCAGCAGAAATAATTACCGAGCCAAAAAAATTCACTGAACACATAAATGCGACTAAGTATAGAAAAATGTGTATATCTACCTGATAGTATATACCCTTCACAGAAACAAAGACTTTACGCAACTTATGAGTTTGAGAGATATAGGCCTGCCACTCATGGCTTAACCTGACCAAAACAAAAGAAAAACAGAAATAGATATTTAGGTGAAAATCCATGAGGCAGGAGATCTTTCTAATGTCTTGAAACTATTTCAAATTTAATCTCCTTGAGAAACATGTCCATGTCAATATGTTTTTCCAACAGAAGTAAGAGGGCAACCTTCGACAGTTATGAACACGCTTAACTTCAATCTTTTCCCTCTCCAAGGGAGGTAATGCAGCAAAAAGGTGAACCATGGTGAGACAATCATCTAAGTCTCTCAGTGCATCAACAAACTTTGGGTACCTTCATATAAAGCCAAAAATAAATAAATAAATAAAACAGATGGATACCAAACACAGCAGTAAACAAGATAAGGCTCCAATGAAACCTCTCACGGATGAGCCTGTCAAGTGTGTAATCGGGCTTTCGACTGAGGAGTCGATTGGCAAGATCCTTATTCTTCTTTGCTTCAGCCTTCTTAATTTTCTTCTCATAGGCCCTTATTTCTCTGAATTTCTCAAGAAGGGGATCATGCTGTAGGAAGGAAATATCCTTCAAGTGATAGTAAGTGTGGTGATTTCCCTTCACCTTCTTCTTGGGCTCGCGGGGAAACACTCCTTTGAGAATGCATAATCTCCTGAAATTTTCCAAAGGCTTCAGATTACTCAAAACGGAATGAGAAAATGACATGGGTAGACTTGAAACGTGGAAGGACAGACATATTTCTGCATATGATCATTGACGATACAGAACAGGCCTGCAGATGCTTTCTGTTCATCTTTACCTTGACGAGGAATACTAAGACAACACACTTCAAATGAATCTCGTGGCGTAGCTTCCACATTGAAACGGACAATTGATAATGAAAAATAAACAAGAAAACTGCCAATGACTCAGGCGTAAAGCTGATCAATTTGCTGACCACAAGGTTCACTGCATGTACAAATCCCATTCCTTTGAGTTTGCCAGGCCTCAATTAAGTATAAGACAACTCCAACTTTTCCTTCATTAGGAGAACCATTCTATATCAACAAAAACTACCAAATGTAATTAATTCTTTGCACTCCGGTGCGTCAAGAAAGAAAGAAACTTTAATGACGCTGCATCGATACACAAAATGGAAAAAGCGACAAGCTTTAGGTAGAAAAGCACCTGAAAGTTGGGAGTTTAACTTGAAGCTGCTTGACAGCTTGGGACCTGGTGATGTATCTCGCAGCGTTGCCTTCCTTCTTCTTCCCCTGCACACACAAAACAATGAAAAAAAAACCCATATTCAGCTCCTGTCCCTCGCAATACGGCTTAATTCATATAGATGCAGAGTTAATCTCACCGGAGGCCTGTAGTGCTTGGGCATGACTTCTGCAATCAAGCTGCAAGGAGAGAACTCCGAGGAATCAAGTGAGGGTCGGTAAGCGGCTGCAGAGAAGAGATGGAAGACAGAACAGAGCGACTAGGGTTTATAAGCATCCCTGGGTTAGCCGTCCACTTCGAAAATACACCCGGTGCATAGACCGGCCGCAGAGATACATGCCCGTTCGGTTCCTAACGATTTTTATAAATCGGGTTTATGCACCGGGATCAGCTTGTAAAGCATGGCACAGAGCCTCCCGGCTGAATCGGAGGTTGGGGCACTTTGGTAAATAACACGTCAGACTCAGTCGTGAAAAACATCTAATCCATCAAGTCTTAATATTTAGACACGAATTCGGATTGTGATCAATTTTACCATTATTTTAATTTAATTTCATATTTTAAAGCTAAATAATCTGATATTTTAAGATAATTTCTTTTAATAATTCTTAACACTTAGTTGTAAATTAAGTGGTCACAGAGAGTGTGAAACTTGTTTCCCATGCAAAGCTCCTCGTCGTCATCTCGCCTGTACGTGTCAAAGCCATTCCGTCCCCTTACCTCTCTCTACATCGATGAATAAAAGAGTCCGATGCCCTCTCCAACACATCGACCGATCTCTCTGTAATAAACTTGTGGCCGACCGAGACCGCGACCGCCAGATGCAGGTCCTCCACCCCAGGTACAAGGGCGGCGGCACGAAGCTTGCTGACCACGGCAGCCGTGGTGTTGGCCCTCTGCCTCGAAGGTGCTGGCGGTGATGGCCTCTCTCCCCGTGGGCGGGACCTTGCTAGCCCTTGCTGGCTTCACCCTGCTCATGACCGTCGTGGGCCTGGCGATCACCACTCCCCTGTTCATCATCTTCAGCCCAATCCTGGTGCCAGCCACTATCGTCACGGGTCTTGCGGTGGCTGGGTTTCTGACCTCTGGGGCATTCGGGCTCACTGCCCTGTCAGCGCTCTCATGGGTCCTCCGGTACGCGATATATATACATCATATACGCTGGCCTCACGATGCACGTTAGCGTAGGTCAAACGAATGCGATTCGATAGGACAAGGATGAGACAACGTTTTCACATGTAGACGCCCAAAACAGTTTGGGATATTCTCGATTCTTGGTAACTCCATTGATCGGCTCCGATCTGTCTTCCTCACAGGGGTATGGTAGAGGTGCTCCTGTTGACTTCTGATTTGAAGTTCTGGCAAAAATGTTCAGGTATATAAGACAGCCCAGGGGCTCGATGTATGAGCCCACGGCTGACCAAGCAAAGAGGTGCATGCCGGACATGGCTGGCTATGTGGGTCAGAAGACGAAGGAAGCGGGCCAGCAGATCCAGAGCAGGACATAACCGCCGATGATCAGATCGAAAGCGCAATCGAGCCGAGTCATGGATCTCCGACAGGGNCAATCGAGCCGAGTCATGGATCTCCGACAGGGTAAAGGATTTCTGGACGAGGTGGAAAGGAATAATGCGCACGTGGCAATGCAATTCCCAGTCCTTAGCTGATACACCTGTAGCAGCAGTACNTTAAAGGATTTCTGGACGAGGTGGAAAGGAAAATGCGCACGTGGCAATGCAATTCCTAGTCCTTAGCTGATACACCTGTAGCAGCAGTACTGTCTTTAATTTCTCTTTGTAGAAAGACTAAACGTCGTGGTGGTGCTTCAGAGTGAAAGTGGGACTTTGCCAGTCAGNGTCTTTAATTTCTCTCTGTAGAAAGACTAAACGTCGTGGTGGCGCTTCAGAGTGAAAGTGGGACTTTGCCAGTCAGCTAAATCTGATTATGGAAACCGCCATGCTCGGGTCACCTTTGATCCAGCCCGAGTTTTAAGCCCAGTCAGCTTCAATTCCTGTGCCTTCTTATTCGTCTTGGTCCTTGCTCGAGTCTGGATTNTGCTTCAATTGCTGTGCCTTTTTATTCGTCTTGGTCCTTGCTCGAGTCTGGATTGCCTATCTCAACGGGAAATTTCCACCACCCCTGCTAGAAATCGAGGGGCTAAATTGCTCCAAAAGCTGAAGTTTAGGGTACCAACTACCTTGCACTCATAGTTGAGGGGCAATTTTCCAAATTCACAATAGCCGACACTAGTTGCTCGCGTTTGGTTGATTGTACTGTTAAATTATGGGAGAGATGTATTTTGCTGGCTAAANCTTGCTCGGGTTTGGTTGACTGTACTGTGAAATTATGGGAGAGATGTATTTTGCTGGCTAAAGTTATGTTTTACGAGTTTAGCCCATTATAATTTGAAATTACTTTGTTTGTTAAGTATTTTAAATTATTTGTAAATTTATATAAATATAATATTATAATATTTGTTGTGATGTGATAAAGAATATAAAATTGTAATATCATGATATTACCCTTTACTTGAGAAGTAAATATATTTTTATTGGTTTTGCATAAAATAATTTTATATTCTGCTATTCCAAATATAACTATCATACGTGCAACTTACATGCCAACTTGAAANAATATTTTATGAGTTTAGCCAATTATAATTTGAAATTACTGCGCTTGATAAGTATTTTAAATTATTTATAAATTTATATAAATATAATATTATAATATTTGGTGTGATGTAATAAAGAATATAAAATTATAATATTATGATATTATTTTACTTGGAAAGTAAATATATTTTTATTATCATACGTGCAACTTACATGCCAACTTGAAAAAGATGAGCCCATGGGCTGTAATGTTTGTCACTTCCCCCCGCAAATTAACGCTTTACATTGACCCAAACGGGAGCTAAATGGATTCGAAGTTTAAGGTGTTAACCGAAGTTCGTGGGCTAGATCGATCTAAAACTGAAGTTTCAGGTGTTAACTGCAAAAGTCAGTGGTAATTTCCCGAAGACAGGAAAACAGAGAGTAACCAAATATAATTGACTATTTTACCCTTCGTCTTCCGCATTTTCCCGTCCCCTCTCTTCCCCTGGGCTGCCCCCATGGAGTCGTACACTCCTCTGCTCGAGAAGACCAGGGCCCCACAGCCCTCCCTCCAGAAGTTCGCAGTCATCTCAGTCTTCTCGAAGCTCCGATCAGCTCCGAGTCACCTAGGTCCGGACTCCGAGCCAGGAAGGGAGGCCATTTCCTTCTGCCTTCTCTCCGCCTCCCCCGCTGTTGCTGATCAGTCCGTCAGGGAGCTATGCCGCCTCGTTGCAGACTCAAAAATGGAGCTTTCCCGCGGGCTCATGGAGCACCAGTCAGCGCTCGAAGGGTCCGACTCGAAGCTCGCTGGCCTATTCGTGAAAGGGATAGGGTTTCTGGTCCGGCTGGGGTTCCATAGGAGTGGTGGCTCGTGGAGGTTCAGTGCGGAGAGTCACCCGTTCACCAAGGTCTGAGACCCTTTGAATTTCCTCAGGCTCTGCTTGCTTGTTTGTTCACTCATGTGCTTAGCAATCGAGCAAGGACCTTTGTTCTACCAAACACAATCTCATGGCTGGCGTTTCATTCCCATGGAAGCTATGAAGTGGAAAACGGCGGACCCAGCGGCCAGAGCTCATAGATTGCTCCACCTGCCATGACTTTATAATTTTGCGTTGAAATGTGAAGGGGTGCTCTCTTATAATTTTGTCTCTCAATGCTTTATGGCTTAATTTGGAGCAGGTTCTTTTGTGCCGTGCTGAGGTTAAAGATGAGCTGGTGCAACAAGTCTTGCTCTTTATGGTTCAGAACGAGCGAGTGGAGATGTTGAAAGTCTGCGAATTCCTGAGATCATTCCTCAGCTACTCAGTATTGAGAATACCCTTGTCGGATTTTACCGCAGCTTCTTTTGTGCGGCATTTATTGACATCAATGGCATCAATTTGCTGTTCACTGCCACATGAGTCTATTCCAGTATTCAAGCTTTTGATGGGATGCATTAAATATTATCCTTTTGGGAAGGCCGATGTAAGATTAATGTCCTGCTAGATTTGCCCAGGCAGTTCTTCTTGTCCCTTGAACTTGTTTGCATTACAGGTTAATCTGACACTGCACTGTTATAACATATTCAGGATTTTAGGAACTTAATGTGTATTGTGGAACGTGTCGTGGATGCATATGCAGTAGTATTGAAACATTTCGTTGGAAAACAGTCGGTATGTTACTGCAAACTTGTTTCTTTTGTGTTGTGGGATGTTTAACTCTGAGTCATGATTGTTGTTGAGCCTTATATTTGGCCCCTTCTCAAATTTCAATTTTAGAAGTCAAAATTATTTACTGCTGTTTATCTAGTGTTTATGTTTAACAGCGCATTTCCGAGACTCAACTATGTGGCGTGGAGCTTTTGGAGACTGTTCTTGCATTAAACACTGTTCCTCTTGAAATTCCTGGTTGGATTACACCTATTATTGAATTTGCCGGCAGGGTATTGGTTCTCTTTATAGATCTTGGATTGTACTATCTACCTGAATTATCATCAACCACTTTATCCTTGTCCATCATACTCACTCAATCGGAACTCGAGCATGAACAAATGTCAATGTTGAAGCTTCTTTTCCATCTTCTAAGCTGGAAGTGTGATACTGGTATGCCTTAGCTTTTCTTTGATCCCCCACTACCCTCATGGTATCATTGGCAGGAAAATCTATTACATCTGCTCTGTGTTCCAGTCATAACAAAATAGAATGTTGACTGCTGTCTAATCCTTTTGCTGTCATAAAATATTACTAAGAATGGAAGAATAAATGGACATCCAGATGGCTTAGGTTTATCAGATTTCTTTCTATGTGATGTCAAACTTTTATCGGACATTTTGCTTTATTGCTTCATCTTATGCTGATCAGAGTGTTTTGCTTGCCTATGCAGAGCACTTGGTTGGTAATTCTACATCTGTTCTTGGTGAAGAGCTCTTGCTTCTATTTCCTGTCATCAACCTTATGTCGTGGCCTTGTAAATGCATTAAAGCAGCATCAGGTGACTTGATTGTCATGCTAGAGAAGATCATAGGAAAATTAATGATAGCATCAAGGAGTAGCATTGCCTTAAAGGAGGAATTTCCATCCATCAGCAGGCCGGGGAAAATTGTGTATAGGCTCTTGCAACACTTATGGTTTCAGGTTTCCCTTTTGATCTATTTCTCTCACAAGTTATTGCAAGCAAATTTCCTTTTCTCTCTATGTTCCATTTTATTGCACTGAAATTCTAAATTAATCAGCTGGACATTTTAAAACAGAATTTGCTGTTATGTCTGCATTGAGTTCCAAAACTAGGGTTCACCTTTACATTTTTCAGAGGCCAGTTACTCGTTTATTTCATTTTACAGGAATTTTCATACTCATCTGTGATCTTGACAGCATACCATGAATTATACATTTTATCTTTCTTCTCTGAGCATGCCTCATAAATTGCTCTTATTTGAATTCAGGATCACTTCCCATCATCCAGATTTTTTGTTGATACTTTTTCATTAATGGAGCCAACTGTATATGGTGATAGAGGACCTTGGGCACCAAAGTTAAGGGAATATACTTTGTGGATTGTTCAAAGAAGAAAATCTTCCCTCCCTTTAACAAGAGCACAAGACATTTTTGTTACTGGTAGGGTCCTTTTAAGAGATCCTGCTTCCTGCATTTGGTTGAGTTTTGTTTTAGACATGAAATACCCCTAGTTGAGGATGACTATACGAGGGACAGGTCTTGGTCATCATGCATATTAATTTGCCAAACTTTCCTTGTAGAAATTTCATTTTTGGTCTGCTCCATTGCTGGCCTTCTGGTTGTACATCCATCTCTTGGGACTTCTGCTGTGGATGTTTTGTCCTCTTTGGGTACCATGAATCCTAAAGTTGGTGTTGCTTTGCTGCTAGTCACCCTTTTCTTCAGCAATATTTCTACATGCAAAGAAGGTGTATCTGGAGACATAATGGTGAGTTATGCTCCTGTACTTTTTGCTGATGTTCTCATGGGGCAGCTTGGGTTTCCTTATCTCGTCTTTTTAATCAGCTATATTTGATATGTCCACCAATCTGGCAGCTAAATGTTTTGCGCATGCTTCCATCACTTGCTTCCCATTCCTCCATGGTCCCATTGGTTATCCAGACAATCTTGCCATTGCTTCGAAAGGGTGGAAACTCGTACGTATTTGCTGCAGTGTCCACACTTGAAAATTTTTCTCTAACTGATTTTTGTTTGGTAAAATTTCTGGACTCTTGCATGTTGTCTGAATCAGGTGAGTTGGCAGTCTCAATTAGAATTGGCAATTCCTTGAGAGTTTGGTTGTTAGAGGAATTAACGTGTTCCTGTATTCATACTGTTATAGCTGTTGTTCAGGTATTTAGTGTAAAAGATGCTCCTCTTCTGAAACACTTCTAAGCTTCTCCAGATGGAGTATCTTTAGTTGGAGAATTGCTTATGTCAGGCCTGTAGAGCCTTAGTGTAAGCCCGACCCCTGTGACACTTAGCTTTTATAGGAGACTTGCCCAATTTGTTTTCCTGGCTTTTTTAGATCATTTCTACGCTATGAATCCAGATAGGTAGAAACTTATCCATATAAGATTGCATACTAACTGTATTTCTCTTAAAGAGCATCATCTGTCGAATGTGGAGTCAGGTCATTATATGCTTCCATGACACTGAATGTGTATATACTTACTTTTGTTTTCAATCGTTTTGTAGGACTGACTGCTTTCGTCTTTTTAAACACAGAATTTTATTTGCAACAGCAGCTCGTTTGCTTTGTCACACCTGGGAGATCAATGACCGTGCTTTTGGGAGTTTGCAAGTATGAGCTTTACATTTCGTTCACCTTAATTTCCCATGTCTTAATTTTGTCTCTTCTGATGAAATATCGAGCTGCATTTTAATCAGAATGAGGTGATACATCACTCAATTAGAAGACCAGAACAGCTTTGTACTTAAAATATAGGTAATATTTGCTGAATGAATGATAATTCATGTGTATAATTTATTTTCATAACACAGGAAGTACTACTTCCGAGTTGCTTTGCTGAGTTCACGGTTGATAGAAATGTTTGCTTGGGCATGGCTGCTTCGGTTCGTGATATCTGCCGAAAAAACCCTGATAGGGGTGTAGATCTAATCCTTTCTATTTCAGTAAGTTTCCCTGAAATCCTCGCCCCATTTTTAGCATTGACATGTGCATATGATTTTAAGCTCTTTGCTTGCTTGAAATTAACAGGTTTGTATTGAGAGTCGAGACCCTCTTATTCAAGCTCTTGGTCTTCAAAGCCTTGCCCATCTTTGTGAAGCTGATGTAGTTGGTAGCTATCAGTTGACTAACTTCTTGTTTCATATCTTATAAATGGTCTTGAATAATCCATATTTTTCTGTATCAGTAATTCTTGCACGAATTTTGTACTATATCTTGATAATATATGTTTTCCTATTGTTCTTGATTTTACTACAGTATAAGTTTCAGATTGATCAACTCTGTTTTTTTCCCTTTTTCTCGAAATGATTGCTCGAGGAAATATATAATGAGAGTTGGTCAATTCTGATTTCTTTGTAGGGATCATGGCATTATCATGATTGCAAAATATGATCACTATATTGTTTACCATTTTCTCATAGTTTAAATCAGTTGAGGCTTGCATATGTTCATTTTCAAGTTTCAATTTGCTAAATTTAGGTCCTCACATGTTTTTTGCTCTGCTTGCAACTCCTCAATGAAAGTGTGACTGTTACCTTTTCATTCATGGTATCATATAGACAAGAATGTGCGGCACTCTATTTTTGTCATATTTATTGGTTGAGGATCATTTCTTTTGATGGAAGCTTGTGAGTTTGTGACCATGATACAGAAAAGCAGTCAAAATTCCTCTAGACTGCTTTAGAAGTTCTTTAAAAAAAAAAATCGTTTAGCGATAGAAGAGCTGCAATAAAACATTAATTTAACTGTGAACTTTTTTATAAGGAAGGATATAGAAATTGCTGTTGGAACTTGGTTTAACAGTTATTGTAGCAAATGCACATTTCAAAATTTTTTTTGAGCATATGAGGAATATTGCTGTTTTCCTTTTTCTTGTACTAGAGAAAAATAAATCTGAATTTAGCACTGGTTGTGATATGAATATTCAGACTTCTACACTGCATGGGATGTCATCGAGAAGCATGTGCTAGACTACTTTAATGACCCAATACTTGCTCACAGGTATAAGTATATTTGAGATATTACTTTTTGTTACCTTATCGTTTACCAAACAGAAAAAACGTTAAACAAGGATAATGCTCTTATCTATAGGCATATAATTGGGTAAAGTTTCTCTTGTATAATATGGCTGTTTATCTTTTGTCTCTCAATATTTTTGCTGGAGGGTACAGGGTTTTCCTACTTTAGTTACTGAAGAATGGAGATGTTCATCTTTTGTTCTCTTTCTTGCTCTAGGATATGTATAAATGGCAGATGTTGCCTCTGTTATTCAGCTGCAGTAGAGACCAAAATAAATGATTTTACTTCATAATTACTGTTTTTGCAGTGTTTATACTTGAACTCTGAATTATTGAATGCAAACTGTATCCTCCGATTTGATTTTTTATTTTTTTTCTTACGAAATTGCTTTGATAATTTTTGTATCCGTAGCATATGCCTTCTTCTCAGATGGGGTGCAATGGATGCTGAGGCTTATCCAGAAGCTTCAAGGAATGTCCTGCAAATCTTGTGGGGTATCGGTGCATCTGCACATCCTCAAGGGATGTCAAAATGGTCAAAGGCAAGGGCCTCAGCTTTTGATGCCTTATACCATTACGAAGTAAGTTTATGCTTTGACCATAAATGCATATGTTCTGTCGTACCAGTGCTTTTGGGGATAAGTTACTGACCATACTCCTTTCAACACTATTTGGGGTTTTTTCCCTCCAGATATCATATATTGAGAAAATTATCTCGGAGTTCAAAGAAAGGGTCACAATGTTGCTATTCTCAGAGACAGACGATACTGTGCTTTGTTCTATGGAGCTGTTTCAGATCAAGATCATTACACATGAACACATGTAATAATAGTTCTTCTATTTGACATAACAGTAGTGTGAAAAAAATGTATTAATGTTAAGTTGTTGATGCTTATTGCCATCTCAATTGATTAGGAACCGCCAGAGATTTAAAAAGGAGAAAAGAGTTGCCAGCAACAAGATTGAGAAGATGTTGGATGTATTTCCTCATGTTGTAATTTCTTCAGGTATTATGAATTTGTGGCTGTTAATGTCACTGCTAGTTTTCCTTTTGGTCTTCTTTTGAGAGAAGCTAGAGAATTTCGAATGGATGATGAACTTCCCTTACTTCCATACTCCTAATTTCACTATTTTTCCCATAATTATTAGATAAATTGCCATGAGTTAGATGGTATGACAAAAAGCCAATTTGAAACCTTCTTAGTATGTTTCACAGGAAAAGGTGCTCATGCAATGGAACTACCTTGGGCAGCTCTGTTATGTCTTTCATTCAGTCCTAAACTTGTGAAGAGCAAGCAAACGTCTGTGGTAAGATTATAATTTCTGTCAACATCTTTTTTCTTGCTCTGTGGTGGGTTTCGGTGATAAAGAAAGGAATGCAAATTGTGCAATCATTTGTTTAAATACTGCCAATCACAATGCATGCTGACAGAATTCGGAATAACAGAGTAGATCCTGACATAATGTTGGCCTCTATCCTTCTACATTAGCCAACCAATTTTCTGAACAACTTAGCATTGAGGAAGATATGGTCATTTACTATTATTCATCAAATCCCAATTTTGTTGGGTCTCAGGATGTAGATGCGGAATATGAGAATGCATTTGTAGATATTGCAACATCTCTTCAACTCTCTAGAAATAGTTTTCTTGCCCTACTTTCTTTGCAATCTTGGAAATCCTTCATGCAAGGTTGGATCAGAGCTAAGACACTATCCTCTGGCAATAAAGGGTCCTCCAGTGTTTCAGATAGAACATCTAAAGCAGCTAGTAATATTTTAGAGGTGCGATTTCATTTCTCTTTCTTGTCTAGCAGTAATATTTCAATAATCTCCCCTGAATGTTATTTGTCCATAATTAATGTGGTTGTGCAGAGAATTACAACAATTGCTGAAAATTCAATTCCTCGAAGTAGTGAAAATATTGCACTGGCCATTGGTGCACTCTGTGTGGTAAGGCTTTATATTACTAGGATATAATTCATTGAACTGTTATATGAACATACCTTATTAGTTAAACTGTTTGAGAAAACTTCAGTTATCAGTAATACTAAATAAAAATCATGTCCATCTTGCAGAAGACCTGTTGTTATTGTTAATGATGAAATACTCAAGCTAATAATTTTTCACATCCCCGAGAGTAATTATGAACTTATGCACTGGTGTGTAGAAGTAATTTCTTATGTTTATATTTCTGTATGTGTGTCATAATTTTGGAAACTTCCTCATCACTATGTTGTCTTCTTATCTCAATACTGACAAAAAGCTTGTGACATAACAAATGATATTTTGTGAGAATAGTTGATCCCACATTGGAAAATTAAAGAGAACAATCGAGGAATCTAAGCTGTGGTTTCCACCACCTATCTATTTAGATTTTTTGGGTTAAACACATGACGAACTTCTCGCAAGCTCAGTGAATATTTAACATGGTGTTAGAGCAGGTTACAATGTAGCTCATACTTTAGGCTCAAGGGTAAAAATTGGAGTCCGTAAGCTCAACAATGGAAGGTGAAGCTTGGCTTGTAATTATTCATTCCTTGCCAAGCATGGAAGAAAAATGTACAATTCGTGGTAAGTCATTTGCTCATCCGACCGTGAAAAAATGCTCAGTGGGCATTCAAGGCAACAAGGCATGTGTTGGCCACCGTCACATGATAGTGAGTGTTGAGTTGAAACCCATATTGGAAAATTAATGCCTGCAAATATAAGAGACTTGTTTCCGTCATCTATCAGCGTACACTTCTGTGTTAAATATGGGTCAAATCTCTTGCAAGCGTGGGAAAATTTAGCTTATAAATTGGAAATAACGCCTTGTACAGGTTGAATTCATGTTATTGTTTGGTGCAACTTCAGCAAGGAAATATATTGCTAGTTATTTATCCTGCTAGGTTTCAAAATAAATTATCATGTGATTATGGTGTTCAGCTTCTTAGTTTCATGCTCTTCTTAATTGATAGGTCTTGCCTCCATCTGCCCACTCGGTTAAGTCAACTGCATCAGCGTTTCTTTTGAAGTGGTTATCCCAGTTTGAACATGAACATCGCCAATGGTCTGCTGCTTTATCTCTTGGATTAATTACGGGCTGCTTACATGTGACTGACCATAAACAGAAGTTTCAGAACGGCATGAAACTTATTGAGGTGTGTAAAGTGCCTACTTGATAGTCTCTGTTTCATAATTTGTTGTTAGTTGGTTGACTTGTAGTCTATTCATGAAGGGGAGATTAATCTAGGCTCCTTTCTGAACAAATTGATGTAGGGAATGAATTTATTTCAGTTCAAATGGATTCTATTGAGAACAAATGGACTGATGTAAATTATTATCGAATGGTTATATAAAAAAAACACATAAGTAAGTTTTTTTTCTCAATTCAATTTAGTACTTGGCTAAAATTCTAGTGCTATTCTTGTATTTATATTATTAATTGTTGTTAGTTGTTGATCACCAGGTAATGACAGTTCTATTGAACTGAGCTGCTTATATGATTTTATGCTATTGTGAGAAAAGTATCTTTTGTGTAGTGGCTCCATTTTTGAGTGATCATTGTTTTAGGTTTTGTGTGGCTGTAAAAGCACCCTTGTCAGAGGAGCCTGTGGGATTGGCTTGGGTTTTGTATGCCAAGATCTTCTAACATGGGGTGAAGCTGCTGATAACTTAAGCTTTGATAGAGAAGCTTTCAAGATTCAAGGAACTAAATTATTGGGGAAGATTGTCAGGTCTCTCTCTACAATTATTTGTCAATATACAGAGTCGTCACATGAAACTCTCCATAGCCTTTCCGATTATTTCTCCATGCATGTAGATGCAATTGACACAAATGTAGACCTCGAGTTGTTGAACAAGCATGATCTGCTGGAGGAAGATGTTTGGGGCCTTGCTGGCCTTGTTCTTGGTTTGGGAAGTTCTATATGTGCAGCCTATAGAGCTGGAGAAGTTGATGTTGTACTAAAGATAAAGGACTTGATTGTTTCTTGGGTTCCACAAGTGAATCCTTCAGTTCAGAGCTTGGGTTTCAGCACTGAGAGGCCTGAAATGCTTTTATCAGTTGGAGCTTGTCTTGTACTTCCTTTCATACTAGCTTTCTGCCACCGAGTTGAATTAATTGATGATAGGGGACTTCATCATCTTCTTCATGACTACAGAGAGCTAATTTCTGTGTTAGTATCTGTAAAGAAGTCGGGTGTCTTTCATGAAAGCTTCTTGATGGCTTCTTGTGCTTCAGCTGGGACTCTCCTTGACCACATTATGAATAATGAGGTCGTGCACTCTATTGAAGTTGAACTAGTAGTTGGATTACTAGAATTGTTTAGGAAATGCTATTCTATTTCTAATCCTCCAGTTGTTCATTTTGGAGGGATGCTTGGAGTAGTTAGTTCATTAGGAGCAGACTTGGGTATTTTGTTTCATACCCATCCTGTAACTTCTGTGGGGCATAGGGGTGGCAGACGTAAGGTAAGTTTGCATTAATGTATTTATTCTAAGACCATCTTTTCTTGTTTAGTATAAATAAGATAAAGCTAACTAGGTGCCATATGCTACTGGTTGAGGAGAATTTTGTTTCAATTGGATCTTACTACCTGCAATTATGGGCTTTTGAGACATTTGGTGTCTCCGATGCATATATTGCATGACAGTGCATCAATAATATCAAATATTCTGGGACTCATATTATCAGGAGAAACTCCTAAGCTAATGCAATTTATGTCTTCTTAATGGCCCTAGGGGCATTATTTAACTTTTCCCCTCTGATATTTCATATCTTCTCAGCAGGAATCTTCTCCTGTTATGGGTCCTCTTCATTCAAGTCCTGTGTGTGAGGTATCTCTAACATCAATGGTACAAGACCTATTTCTCATTGCTCAAAACCCTGAGGACCCTCAACTGCAAAATTGCGCTACATGGGCTCTCTCACTGCTTCAACAGAGTTTATGGTCAAAGGAAGTTCTGAACATTGAAGTTGACCATCAGAAGGACAATTCTAGCTCATTTGCTGCTTCTCAGGCATTTTCTGATGATACTGTTGTCATGAAGCTCTGCTTCTGGTTAATGAATGTTAATCATCCTATGGCAGTTCCTGAGGTGATTGTTTCTTTCAATCATGACTAAAGCCAAGAGCAGACCATATTTTTCTCACTGGCTTGGCCTAGTCCTCTTCTTCTACCTCAGTCAGATCATCATAAAATACATAATTTAACAATAATGAGATACTAAAGTTATTTCCTATTTATTTATGCTTTGTGCTTTTGCAATATGTCTTGCGGGCACTTGATCTTGACCTGGCCAGCCCAGAATTATATCTCACCCTATTTCTTGTCCGGAAAGCTCACCATCCAGTCTATTTTGTTTTATATCTTTTGTTACAGGCCATTTTACGATTATCATAACCTTGGTATTTTAATTTCTTTACTACAGGTGGGTTCTTGTGTGAATGTAAGAACTTTAGGATCTGTTATGAAATGCCTTTCACAGGCTCCAAGATTGCCGAACTTGGATTGGGGGCCGATTATAAGGCGCTGCATGAGATACGGGGCTGAAGCTAAGAATCATTTGCCCTCTTTGGCTTCTGAGAGTGGTGCTTTAAGAGAGCAATGCATTCTGTTTGCAATAGCTCATGCTGCCCATTTTGATCAGCTTGTAACTTTACTAGATGAGCTGTCTGACCTATCTCGATTCAGGACACTTGAGCCCAGTTTAAAATCTTGCCTGCTCATTCATCTTGCTGACCTCGTGAAAGTGTTCTCTGGGTCAAGAATCAAGAAGTTGCTCAAAGATATAGATGACTTCTTCTCAACATTTGCAAAGCATGAAGACCATATCAATCAGCAACAGTCATTACGTATTTCTTGCTGGAAGGGTATCTTCCAGTGTTTGCAGGAATCTTTTATGGATTTCTTAGCTTATGAATCATGTATTAAAGGTTGTATGGAGGTGCTTGTTTCCTTGTTGCCTTATTTTGAATCTGAAGTTATCACAGAAATAGATTGGGCCAGTTCGGAGAACGAGTGGTCAGAGGCTCTAAGATGCTTAGCGAAGACTCCACTGGATTGGTTGTTGAAGTTTCTCCAGGTATTTTTGTAGACAAACCTGGTCTATGTTCGACAAATTGTTGAAGATGTCACATTGAATTACCATTGAGGTTAAGCCTGCTGTTAAAGTTGAAGATTCTTTAACTAGTTGGCTAGTAGCTTATCAGATTCCTTGTCTCTCTCAAAGGAATTCTTCCTTTCGGGAAATATACGTACTTATTACCTTCTGTTTATTCATAAGCCCTTGAGGCTGTTCGAATCAAAATTACCAGGAGCGAAAACAGATAGAAACTAAGGAGGATTGGTGAGCTAGGAAGACTCAAAAACCAGAACTTGCACATTGATACTACTGCAAGTGACTGGTCCTTTTATTGCGCTGATGATGTATATTAAATATAGTTTCACAGAGGTTATGATTGTAGACTCAAATTAACATGTTTTGCAGGTTGATTCAGTCCCTCGAGACATTCAGATAACAGAGTTTCTTAAAAAGGTTGAACTGAAGGTACGATTGGTGAGAGAAGGTTCGGTCCAGTTAACTGAACTGGTCAGAGTGAAGGCTATACTACTCAACTTGCAATCAGACGGTTAGCTATTCTCTCTAGGATGATAATCATGTGCTCTGCATATTCAATACGGCAACCCCCAAAGCTATTAGTCTAAAATTTCAGCTTACATTTATTATTTTATGCCTATGCAGTCATCTGGAATGTGCTTATTCAAGTAGTGGCTGCTCTGCAACATGCTGAAGGAAGTGTTAAAAGGCAGTGGCTTGTTGATGCAGTGGAAATCAGCTGCATCTCTAATTATCCCACCACGGTATGCAAACTAGTTCTTTTTTCTTTTGACAAAAATAAGGTCTTTGTGGATTATACTGAATAATCTGTTGAATGTTAGAAAAGCTTTCAGATTAGTCAGTAATTGTTACTCTAAATTTCACATGGTATTATGGTCATGTTGGAGCTTCATAGCTCCTTTCTCTCTTGACAATTAATTCCATGTACTGAGTTCATCGTTCTTCCAGTTCATCTCTGTATCAAGAGAGTTGACTTTTTTGAAAAAAATATTTGTATGGTCCTGAAAGTTTCAAAGGGCTCGGTTGTTACTGATGAGGCTTATATAGCCTAGTATTAACCTAGTAGTTGGCTAGTATTGCTCAAGCTAACAGATGCTCGCCAATATAAAATGCAACCTGCACCATTAAGCAACACTTAATTTGGGAATATTGATGGAAAATTAAGTACAAATATTTCTCTGACTGCTAAGCTGGGCTACTGAAATCACCCCACTGTAATCACTCATGCAGTTGCTATATGGATCTTCTCCCAGGAAATGGAAAGAGACTTCTCTTTGCACCTATTTCTTGAATTCTCTTTTTCTTTCAGCAGTTATGAGTTAGCTCACTGAAATTTTTTTGTGATCTTACATCAGGCAATGTTGTTTGTTGGCCTGCTATCGGGCAGCTTCTCCAAGTACATGCCACTTCTGATACTGGACAAGGTTAGCGTGTTGAGTGATCTTCCCTTGACCCTTGCTTGTCTCTTATTGGACCCCACCTGGGAGGCCATTGCAGAGCGGCTCACTTCTGCTCTCTGGTCATCCATGGAACGAATCCATGGCTGGGTCACATGCACATATCTTGGGGGAGAGGGTCCAGGGGAGCCAGAGATTGACCCGAGTGAGAGCCGGTCAGCGCTCTCTCTACTCCATATAATGCATACTGCCTGCTTCTACTTGAAGAAGTACTTGCCTCTAGAAAAGCAGATTAGGCTTGCTGACATGGAAATTACTTCCTCTCCTTAGATTTCGAGTCCTTTTCCTTGGAAAGGTGTTGGAGCTTAATGAGAGTGGGGAATGGGTGTCATCTTTCAATTTATACTGTGGAGTATATGTAAGTTTATGTAACCAGGAATTACGGCTCTCTTAGGCATGGTGACAAATAGGAAAATGAAATGTTCAAGAAGAACCGTACCACTGACATCTCTTGATTCCAAGGTAGTGTATACGTGGTCGGGATGTTACTGCAAAGTCTTCTCCATTTCCAGTTTTCCATGGTCTCATGTGAATCAGTATACTCTCTTAACTCCTGGAATGCGAGAATCGAGCAAATCTTGCAAGGGTGGCCCCGACTCCTCTCTGACACATGGCTGAGGTCCTCCTGGTGCACCTTCAGTTGAGCTGAGTGCGGTCTATTAGCTTGCATCACTCATTGCTGGAGAAAAGGCATGGTCTTTACTGAATGAATCCGATTCTCTGTAGTCCAACGAANCCACTCATTGCTGGAGAAAAGGCATGGCCTTTGCTGAATGAATCCGATTCTCTGTAGTCCAACGAATCCTGGAAGGCTCTAATCGACTGCTCAGATCCGATACAGCTCAAGGATGAGTTCTGATTCAACTGGGCAGCTGTTCCTGATTGCTGATTCCGTGAGGATTGGCTCCCCCGTAAAAGGAACATTTCATTTTGAATTATATGAAAAGTAAGAGGGACCCTTTCATAATTATGCATTCTCAGGTAAGTAGAATAAAATTGAACCACCGGTCACTGACGCAGCCGCCGCTTCCTAGTCAGATCGTTTCATCGGTGAGCTCTCTGTCTCTGTCTCTCTCTCTCTCTGCGCCTGTGTGATGAGCCGAACTTGTCTTCCTTCGATCAATAGACTCCTTTCTAGTTCCAAATTCCGGCCTTCCTGCTGCAACTTCTACGCATCACTTTCACCGCCGTCCACTTCTCCTCCACTTCAAATCCTCCCAAGCTACCACTTGAACCCACTGTACAACCTCCTGCCCCCGACCCAGAACCCTTCTCAGTTAGTCGACCTCATCTGCTCATCCCTCAAGAAGCCAAATTACGATCTTTCCGTCCTTCGCAACGACCTAGACAACCTCCTTCCTCGCCTGAACACCAGCGAGATCGCCCGGGTGTTGCTGAGGTGCCAGTCGGATTACACCTCAGCTCTCACTTTCTTCAATTGGATCAAGAATGATTTGGGCATTATCCCCGGCGTTTATAACTACTGTCTCGTGGTTCATATTCTCTCCTGGTCTAGACAGTTCGGACAAGCTATGAAATTGTTGACAGAGCTAATCGAATCGGGTAGAAATGAATTGCCAAACGAAGATATTTTCCGGCTTTTGGTCCTGTCTTCTAAGGAATGTTATTGGGACCCTGTAGTTTTTGACATTCTCATCAAGGCTTATGTGAAGATGGGTTTGGTCAGAGAAGGCTTTAGGGCATTCCTGAAGATCACTGAGCTGGGTTTCGCCCCCGGTGTGATTTCTTGCAATTTTCTGATTGATAGATTGCTGAAGATGAATTGTGTTGAGCAGTGTTGGGTGGTCTATGGGACCATGGGAAGGGTCGGGGTTCACCCGAACTCCCACACGTTCAACATTCTGACAAATGTTCTGTGCCGGGAAGGTGATGTAGGTAAGGTGAACGAGTTCTTGGAGAGGATGGAGGAAGAAGGGTTTGATCCTGATACTGTGACCTACAATACACTGCTAAGTAGTTACTGCAGAAAGGGGAGATTGGAAGATGCTTTTCATTTGTACAGTATAATGAGTATTAGGAGAATCAGTCCTGATTTGGTTTCTCATACCACATTGATCAGCGGGCTTTGTAGGGCTGGGCGTGTTAGAGAGGCTCATAAGCTCTTTAATCAGATGGTTCATAATGGCATGGATCCTGATGTTGTGGCTTATAACACTCTTATTTTTACTTATTGTAAGGAAGGGAAAATGAAGGAATCGAAATTGTTGCTGCGCGAAATGATTGGGAGTGGAATTTTGCCCGATGATTTCACTTGTCGGGTCATGATCGAAGGGTACGGAAAAGAGGCTAAATTGATTTCTGCCCTAAATTTGGTCGTGGAGCTTGAGCGGTTTGGAGTTTCAATCTCTAGGGACATCTATGATTATTTAATTATTTCGCTTTGCGATGATAGTCGTCCTTTTGCTGCGAAGAACTTCCTAGATAGAATATCTGCTGAAGGATATGTTCCCAATATTCATATTTATGATAAACTGATTGAGGCTCTTTGTAGCAATGATTCTGTGGATGAGGCGTTGATTTTGAAAGCTGAAATGACCAAGAAAGACAAGGGGCCCAGTCTCAGGACTTATAAGGCTCTCATTGGGAGCTTAACTAGAACAGGAAGGAGCAGGGAGGGTGAGCTACTGACAGAAGAAATGAACGGAATTGGAGTTTTTCCTGATGGTGAAATATGCAGGGCACTGGTTCATGGTTTCTGCAAGGAAAAGGATGTTGTTAGAGCTGAATCCATACTAGAAATGTTTGCTGCAAAATTTGGGGTTCTTGATCCTGAATCTTGTAATGCACTGCTCCAGGCCATCTCCGAGGAAGGGGATGTGAATGCATTGATGGAGCTGCTGAATCGGATGATGAAAATGGGTTTTGCACCGAACAGGATATCGTGCAAGTACATTATTGAAGGGATCTGCGGAGCTGCTACTCCAGATAAGGGAAAGCTTCGTGACCGATGAATTTGCATAGGACAAGAACAATCCCTAAGATTGATCGTTCTGGAGGAACTATTGCCGCGAGAGTCTGCTTGCGATACCGATCAGTCTTGCGCCTCTTGACTTGAATGCATTATCTTGATCCCTGTTAAGGCCATTCAGTACGGCATCTGATAGGAGGAGCGTAGGAAGAGAGAGTACTATAAGTTTGTGTGGCCAACTTTGATGAGAATTCACCGATGAAGCTAGGCATGATAGCATGCTTCAAGCTTATCCTCGTTTCCAAAAAGCTGGAAACAGTCTACGTACATCTTTAAGTGTTTTAGCTTATATCGTGCACTCGCGGTCATCCCAATAAACACCGGAATTCCGATATGTGTACAAAAAGATCACATTGGCAAGGTACATCTCTCTCAGTTTCTCCTCAGATGTTGATGAATCGGTGATGCGAGGATTCCTTACGATCTCGATAAAAGAAAATTTAGCCCACTATAGAGAGGCAAAAAATTCTCCAATACTTAAATTATGATTCTCTCGTGTTCGAGAAATTGATCATCTTCCTTTTGCTTTCACTTGCCGAAAGGGACAGCTTACTGCACGAATTTTCTCCATGAATGGTCAACCCACACAGAAGCAAGGTCGACCCGTGCTATACTAGTAGCTAGAGTAGGAGGATCAACATATTGATTCCGTGGGCTAGGGAAAATAGATGGCGGTCAACAGGGCAAGACTTTTATTATCTGCATTTTTTTTACATAATTTAATTTTAAAAAATCAAATCATCTTATGCACTTGATAGCATAGTTTTAAAAATTGGATTAGACCAACATGTTCGATTGGAAATCAGTCACTCACATGGTCCAGTTCTTAGAATTAATTCAATTACATTTTAAATACG
>CXYZ01012187.1:101577-151209 GCA_900006705.1 Sonneratia caseolaris
AGAGAGAATTTTAGTATTTAAAATTGAACTAATTTTTTTTAATTCCAATAAAAGAATAATGCGCCTTCCATGTTTTCTTCGTCTTAGGTTGGATCATCTTCTACTCCTCCCTCTCGGCTTGCAATATATTGTTTTGCTCTCTCTCTCTCTGGACTCCAAAACCACAGAAGAGAACCCCATAACTCTCTGTCTCTCTCCATCCTATCTGGCAATTACTCAGTCAACCGCTCGATTCCTTCGTCAACGCCCGCCCACTCTCCACCACTCTGCAACTGAAGTTTCTGAAGGCTTTTGCCCCTTTCTCTACCCAATGAAATAGCTCTGGCTTTTCACCGGCCGGCGGGCAGCGAGGGGGTTTTACCGGGGGTTTTACCGGAGGTAGCTACGGCTAGCATTGGTCTCGATACTTCTTGAACATTCCGTAAGGCTCCCGTGCTTTGTTCCTTTCTCTCTCCTGTTGGTTTCCGTCGAGAACCTAGTCTGTTGTCTTTCCTTTCGCCTGTTTTAATTCGAGGATAATATGAGTTCTTCTGTCCATTCTTGTGGTTATGTGGGAGGGCTCGATTCTGCTGTATCTGTTCTGTCTGGACTAGTTCAACATGTTGGATTAACTTAGACAGAATGATTTAGGTTGACTACTTGTACACTTGTCCAGTGTTCTTGAATGAAGGAGCAATAGTGTGTATCAAGACTTCTGTCCAGCGGATGTCATGCTTGTTGAATATTTTCCCCTATATGTGTGTGTGCGTGTGGAGGTGATTGTACTGTTACCTGCCTTTCTGGAAGCGGTTGTATCGTTTTCTTCTATATATTTAGTAGTTGCCTCTTGTTGCTAGCTTACATTCTGCAAAAAAGATTTACCTGTTGAGAACATTTAGTATTGTCACTTACTGTGTCTGTTTGTGTTGCTAGGATCATTTGATTTGTGAATTTATTCAACAAGATGAAGACCATTTTATGGTAACATCTTTCTTCTTGAGTATTGGGATGTCAGAAGTTTCTAGAGATTTGACGTCCCATCTGCTGGAAAAGATCCGATGATGCTGAAAATTTCTTCTCATATGTCTGGAAATCTATCAGCATCCAACTATGCAAGTGATCCTGAGAAGGAAATCAGTGATGAAGATGATGATGATCGCAATCACAAGCATCGTCGACGAGAGTCACATTCTCAGTCTTCTGATAAAGATGTTGAAAACATCTCTGCACGGCCATACAGAAATCAGAATAGGACTTTCCAAAATGGGCATGCCTCTAGAGGAAGTAAATTGCAAACTAGACAACATAGCCCAGTGCCTTCTGAGAAAAAAGTCCTGGTAAAGTTTGGAAGAGGACCTTCTCAGTTGAGTCAAAGAAATAGGGCAAACCAGTTATATTCAGGAGACTTAAGCATTGGTGAAGGAAGAGGAAGAGACCATGGTTCTTGGAACCATCACAATAGTATGTTTCCATCTCGTGATATTGCTTCTCAGATTGTCCCACAGGGAACCATTCCACCAATCCTATTCCCAGATAGGGGTTTTCCAATTAGGCCCAATGCTCTGAGTGCACCCTGGGGTGGTTATGGGTTAATATCAGGGATTGCAAATGGCAGTGTTGAAACACTGCACACTGTTGGTTTACAGGGAATGTTTAGACCTGCACTTTCGTCTGTGGACATTCCTTGGCAGCAATGTAGGGATTTTGAGGAGCGTGGATTTTGTCTGAAAGGGGAAATGTGCCCTATGGAGCATGGAGTCAATTGCATTGTTGTTGAAGATGTTCGGGTATGTTTATCTGATTCTATGTCTATGATGAGCTATGGGACTTTCATGGCATGTGCCCTATGCAGTATGTTTAACAATGGCAATTGCATTGTTGTTATTGTTGTTAGTATGTGGAAGTTTCAATTCATAATTTACTATGTTCGTTTTGGTTTTTCTTATATTTATTTGCATTGTAGCAGAACTTTGCTTATAATAGAAGCTGTCCTTATGGTTAGTCTATTTGACAATAGTGTGTGCAAGTCTTCTATACTTATCCGTTGATGCAATAAGTGCTTCTGATCTGCAGAGCCTATCACAGTTTAATCTTCCTGTTTCACTTTCGAGTGGGCCCCATCTGGGGTCATCTGCTGTCACTGGATCTCTCCCTTCTGTGGGTGCAGCCTCAATGTCAATGATGAATAAGAAAGGACTACACAGCAACTGTAAACATGGAATGGTTGATGATAGCTTGGCTTTAAAATCTGTCCATTCTGAGTCTGCAAATGTTGCTGCAGCTGATCTTTATGATCCTGATCAGCCTCTGTGGAATAATGGAATTCCAGGAACCTCATCTGCTATTATGGCTTGCCATTCATCCCCCGCTGTTGAAGCCAGATCCTTGCTTGATGATGACGCTTTTGAAAATCGGATGAACATAGCTGCTGATGTTGAAAGGCGAGATAAAACCACTATGCCAGTTTGTTCACGGAGTACAAGTAAGAGTATCTGGGGTGGAAATGGAAATTTCAAAAGGAAAACCACTGCCAGTATAAGTGATTCTGATCATGTTCAAAATGAAATAGCAGAAAATCAGGAGGCTTTAGGTATTGTTCCCAGCCGTTCTGATGGAAAGAGGGTTGCTGCCGAGGAAGCTGACACCAAAGTTCTAGATTCATCTAATGCACAAAGTGATGCCATGCGCTTGCTGAGAAAGCCAATTCAGAAGGCACTGCGTACTTTATTTGTCAATGGCATTCCCCAGAAGAACAATAGAAAGGAGGCTCTTCTCTCTCACTTTCAGAAATTTGGAAAGGTTATTGACATATACATACCAATCAGCAGTGAACGAGCTTTTGTTCAATTCTCAAAGAGGGAGGAAGCAGAGGCTGCTTTAAGTGCACCGGATGCTGTGATGGGCAACCGTTTCATCAAGCTTCGGTGGGCTAATCGTGATAGCATTGCAAATGATGGAATAAGTGGTGTTGTTGATGCATCTTTGGGCCCACACGGAGGAACTTCTTGTTTAGTTTCAACTGCTTTATCTGTTCCCAGTAGAGGGAAAGACAGTCTCCAATCTGCTGCAAAGAATAGCAATGTTCCACCATGTGATACCTCTGTTACTCATCCCAATCAATCTAAAATGCATGCTGGTAATAGCCCCAATGTCCCACCACCTTTGCAAAAGAAGTTGGAGTTGGAGCACTTGAAGGAAGAACTTCGCAAGAAGCAAGAAGTGCTGGACAGGAAAAGGAGTGACTTCAAGCGGCAGCTGGATAAACTTGCAAAGCAGGTATGGTTATAGTTCTTACTCTCTTCTTAGATATTTCTTCTCATAAAAATGACCTTTCTTATAAAGGGAGATTTGTGGAGAATGGATTAATAAGATCACCTCTATTATGAGAAAATCAATTCTAAACCTTGTTTTTTCCTTTTTCCTCTCCTGGCAAATGGACATTTCAAGATAATGACTGGATAGTATTCTGGCACCTTTGCTAAGCTAGTATACATTGTCTGGTCATTGTCACTTTTTGTTTATGCAAGATAAATGCCCTTTCTGAGAGCTTCTTATTTTTCACAACTCAAGGATAATGGTTAAACCATAAGTTTCAAGGTAGCTGTTGCAAGCTACTTTTTCTGCCTAATGCCAAGTTGTGTACTTCTTGCTATAAGATTCAGAAGTGATCATTTCTGATATTGTTAATATTCTTGAGTGATGGATGGAATTAATAATCATTGGCCAATACAATACTATAATCTTTTTGTTCTCTCCCTCTCATCCTCACTCTTGGGAAAACTTTGCAGGCTACTGGGGTAAAGTGCGAGGATGTGGTTGAGGAAGTTGCAAAGAGGCCAAAAGTAGAATTGGCTCCTGATACGAATAATTTAGTCACTCTACAATCTTGTGATTCTTCTGCTCCAAATGCAAGGTCTTCTTATGCTGAGGCTACGGCATCTTGCAAGGATAAAACAGATAACAAAAATATACAGAAAAACAATGTCCCTGGGAGACCTGACATGAGCTCGTTAATGGGCCCCCAGGAATCGATTAGTAGCTTGAAGCGACCTTCTCATCCTTCAGTATCTCCTTCTATGCCTTTTTTGCCTAGCAGATATAAGCTGGACAACCGACCTACAGTATTTAGAATTCTTCCACCACTGCCCTCTGGGATAGCAAATGTAAGGGTCTCTCCATCTAGCATGTGCTGATGTTTTCTTAGGTTTTTTCATCTACTTCTATTACATTCCATCCCTAAATATGTATATTGATATCCATTATTTATCTGGCTGTAGCATTGAGTCATATTCGGGCGCTTTTGTACTAATATTAGAAGCTATTTCTGTCTTGAAAACAAAAGACAATTTTTCTGGATTCCTTAGTCATCTCAACTTAATTATTAATAATATGTTTCCAAAAATATATTTCTAAAACTAAGGTTTTAAATGAATATTTTGACGTTTTGGGAAGTTTTGGACCAAACAACCACCTCCTTCACCACCAGTCATGGACATTTTGTGTATCCCTCTAGCCAACTATTGTCACTTTCCATATACTATACATCAGTTGTTGGAGTGGATCAACAGATGGGTTTTGCTTTTTAAACAATTAATTTGAAAATGCATTTCTTATTGCTTACTTGGAAATAATTTTGAGGGCAATCTTCTATAAACTTCAGTCTCTTGGTAATAAAATGGAGGAAATCTATATTGTTCTTCTTGATAAGTTTTCTTTGTCTTTTGTCAGGTTGCTGCTCTTAAAGAACACTTCTCATACTATGGTGATCTCACAATTTTGGAGTTAGAAGATACAAAAGGTCATGACAATTCGAAGGGATCTGAGACAATGAAAAGCTGCTCTGCTCGGATTGGTTTCAGAGACCGGCAAACTGCTGAGAGAGCATTTCTGAGCAGTAAATCCTGGCAGGGCCACAACCTGCAGCTGGCATGGGCGGCTTCAACTGGCCATGTGAAAGCTAATGCTAACCCCAGGAGCGGTGATAATCCTTCCTCTTCAGCTAATGAGCCCTCAGAGTCCAATATACAATCTACAGACAAAGAAGCCCGGACATCTTCACAGAAAGTGGTAAGTGGAGAATTTGAACGTTCAGAGAGAGAGACGCCCACTGATCATGCTGAGCCAGCTGAAGTTTCAGAGTCTGTACCAACCTTAGCATCCAGCGGAAAAGTTGATTGAAGTTTCATCCAAGTCATGGCAGCTCATCATCTTTTTGTACAGTAAGGTAAGACGGACAGCTACTAACTAAAACAGAAAATTTTCCCCAAAATCGTGCTCTAGTATATGCCAAATTTTGATATTTCTGTAGTTTTTTTTTTTACTCAAAAAGCGCATGTTTAATAGGCAAATTTTGGTTGATCGTGATTCAATTGACTGTTGCATAGTTAACAGTACCAAATTCGCTGTTAGTTACCATTAACGAGCAAGCAAAGCGTTGCAGTTATTGTGCTTTGACTGTCGATAGACTAGTAAGAAGACAGCATCTTAAATTAGAATGCAATGCAGTAACTGATTTCCCATGTTCTTCTGGAAATCCACTAATTGCTATTCCATTTCAGTATCTTTATCTCCGCACTTCTCATTTTATTGGTACTTCCTTGTTCTCCAAGGTAGGGCATATCAATATCGTTGTGTGTGGTGGCTCTATTGGTAGCACGGACTTATTTAGTCTGTCCGAGCTTTAACTTGGGTTTGCAGTAGCTGCTTCATGAGAAAGTTCGTCCCTCTGCAATTGTTCTCACGCAGCCATTGCTGTAGCGCAGTAAGCCGGGTTAGTCTCCACTCATCTTTGCTCCGACTTGCGAAGGAGGACACGTGCAGATGTTTGTGCATGAAAAATGAATTGCTAATCCGTAATGTGGGCCCAGGGTCCACGTTCTTTTTCGCATGGGCCGGAAGCCCACTTGATTAATGGGCTTCGGGAGGGCCCATTTGTGAAACAACGGCGTTTTAACTACTTCATCCGCATCTCGGTCCTCCTGAGAGCTCTCTCAGCTCAAACATGATCGCTGCTTCGGTTCCCATTTCTTCTCCGATCAATGCGAACCGGTTAAGTATTTGCCTCCTACTGTTTTGTTTCTTCTTTTTTTTTGTTTTTTTTTTGCTGAATGAAGTATTTGCCTGATTATTGGAACTCCGGTCTTCTCCGTCGATCTCTGTTCCATTTTCTGGACACTTAGCCAATCAGCCGGTGAAATTGAAGCGAAACAAGGCCGCGAGGTTCTGGGATTCTTGAACTTCACGAGAAGACCCGCAAGGACTGGACATNCGGTTCTCGGATTCTTAAACTTCACGAGAAGACCCGCAAGGACTGGACATTTATCTGCTGCTTCATGCTCGATGTCGGGAAATACGGGACAGGGACAGAATTCAGGGGTAGCGATTGGTGGAAGGGACGGCCTTATCATAGTTGACCACGGGTCACGCCGCAGAGAATCCAATCTCATGCTCAGTGAGTGAAGAACTTGGATTCGACTCCTTCCATGGTCCCATGTATATTCTGACATTTGGTGATGAATGCACTTTCAGATGACTTTGTGGCGATGTTCAGGGATAAAACTGGGTACCCGATCGTGGAGCCTGCTCATATGGTAATGCTTCTCTTCCTTTTGAATTGATTTCTCCGTGCATAAGAAGTGTTTGTTGTTTTGCCTTGGAAACCTTGAAGTGACTGGTAGTTACTGCATATAGCTCGACTGCAACATGAGGTTGCGGCTCAATTAAGTAATGGGTCGATTTTGTGGAACAAGGCAGGAGTTTACAGTTTTTGGTAAAGATGATCGATCTTTGTTTGGTCTGGTCTAAATCTTCCATTTGAATCAGGAGTTGGCAGAACCCTCTATACGAGATGCATTTGATTTGTGTGTCCAGAAAGGTGCACTTCGCTTGATTGTGAGCCCATTTTTCCTGTTCCCTGGGAGACACTGGTACAAGGTAGTCTGATTAGAGATCCACTTTACCATGTACTTCATTTTATCGGACTTGTCTACACTTGCGAGGAATGATGTTGAAACTATTTAATGCATGTTGTAGGATATTCCAGCTCTAACAGCTNAATCAGGAGTTGGCAGAACCCTCTATACGAGATGCATTTGATTTGTGTGTCCAGAAAGGCGCACTTCGCTTGATTGTGAGCCCATTTTTCCTGTTCCCTGGGAGACACTGGTACAAGGTAGTCTGATTAGAGATCCACTTTACCATGTACTTCATTTTATCGGACTTGTCTACACTTGCAAGGAATGATGTGGAAACTATTTAATGCATGTTGTAGGATATTCCAGCTCTAACAGCTGAAGCAGCAAAGGAGCACCCAGGAGTGTCATATATGGTAACTGCACCTCTTGGCCTGCACGAGCTACTTGTGGTACTGCAGCTCTGTCTCTCTCAGATTTCCATGGAAATATTGTAATGTGAAGCTATTATGCATCTGCCTTGACTCTTGGATTTCATCGATTGTAGTTCTCCCGATCACTAGGCTTTATTTCCTTGTCACTCCCCACAGAAAATTGTCATCCTTGCAGGAGAATGGCTACCACTAGGTTTTAGAATGAGTATAAAAGAATGCAAGGACAGCATTATTTTATAGATTTAGGGGGAAATATTGAAGAATAAATGCATCACCGTTCATTCTGAAAACGAAACTTGTGGGTTCATCTAGCATATTCTCAACCTACGTTTTTGGATGATATTTGCGGAGGTGATTTGTTTTGAGTGCAGGACGTGGTGAATGACCGGATCAAGCACTGCTTAAAGCACATTGCTGGAGATGCAGATGAGTGTGCCGCTTGTGCAGGAACGGGCAAGTGCAAGCTCTATGAGTAAACTCATCATACATGCGACCTTTAGACAACATTCTCACAATACACCTTGGGCGAGAATTTCTGATTCTTGACAAAACAACCGAGCTTTAAGGATTGTTATTGATCCTGTGGTGAGAATCCATGGAGGGTGACACTCACTGATAATGTCGTGTGATTTCGATGCTTTTTGGGAATACCCTCTATAAATAANGATTCTTGACAAAACAACCGAGCTTTAAGGATGTTATTGATCCTGTGGAGAGAATCCATGGAGGGTGACATTCACTGATAATGTCGTGTGATTTCAATGCTTTTCGGGAATACCCTCTATAAATGAGCACCTTAGTCTGGCATCGTGATTACCATTCTCACTCGTTTTGGAACTATGATCTGTTGAAGCGAATATTTCGTCTCATACAGAGCTTTGGTTTAATCTGTTTGGAGCTTGAACCAGTATGTCTTGGATTGAAGTGTATGTATGTATATATATGACACAGCAGGTGTTAATATAACATCATCAGTCTCTGGTTGTTTATTCATACAGAGTCGGTATGTGCTATCAATTTGCTTCCTTTCGTGTTCTGTTGGTTGTCGGTTACATTAATTGCAAAGTCAGCGAATCAACATAATCTTTTTTGGGTTAGTAAAAAAAAGCATAATTTTTTAGCAAATATTATTTCATTAATATATTTAATAATTTAAATTCGAATCAAATTATAAATTAAAAGATAAAATTTTCTCATAGTAAAATTCCTATTTATAGGCTAGTTCCATATACTAAACATCCCCATGTGTCACGCATGAATTTTGAGTTAATAAGATAGTAATAATTGATTTATGATTGATTAATGAATGATTAAATGATATTATAGTAGTGAAAAAGAAAAATGAAGAAAATAACTTAATGATAGGTTTAGAAATGAATTTTTACTATTATATCTCATTATTTCGTAAATATAATTGTTATTAAAAATTAAAATATAAACTTAAAATGCATATTCAAAAAGTGAAAGTGAGATTAGAATGGGGTTTTTCCATATAATAGTATAATTATATCTTTTTTTTTAAAAAAAGGCAAAAGCATGCGATCAGATGTTGTACTAGCGTGGCATTACGTGCTCAGGTCTGCAGAAGCAACAGATCATAAGATTATTTTTCTACTCGCCGTATTCTCTTGACACGTCTTCTTTCCTCCCCGCTTCTCGCCTATATAAACACACACAAGTTTCCCGCCATCTCAGTTGATCTCTGCTTTTCGAATTCCCTCTAGAATCTCCAGCGGTTACGATTCATTAACCCGGTGGAGAAGAGCAATGGCGTTGCCCAAGGTTAAGGATATCGTCACTTCCTATCCCGTCGTCGTCTTCAGGTTTTCTTTCTCTTCTCTCCGTTCGCTTATGTCACTCCCACTACGGAGTTCCGCATGTGGAGATTCCGTTTGTATTGCAGCAAGTCGCTCAATCCATTCGACAAGAAGGTGAAGAAGCTTCTCTCCGAGTTGGTGGCTAACTACAAGGTGATCGAATTGGATAAGGAAGGTAAGTACCGATTATTCTTATTCCTTCTGTCTTTGAGAACAACTTCGATCGTCAGTCAGGTGGTGATGAAGCTTAATTTGATTCGGTATTAGAAAATGTATGAGCTGAATCCATATGATTGATGCCTGTACGATGGATGTGTGAACCGAGGTTTTAGGGAGTGAAAACTAATATCAGTCCATTTCCAGTTCCGGTAGCTTGTTATGCTTGTCTATCACACTCTTTTCTTGTAACATAACATCTGACAAATTGGTCGTTGAATAGTTCTAACAAAACGCTCCGGATTGGATTTAGTCAGAAAATCTCACCTGATTGTTGCTGGGAATTGCCTTCAACCTGAAACCTCTGGCGGTTGATCACTTGATCCATCTGCTATGATCTTCGTGTAGATTCAATCTTTTGAATAATGATTCCGTATGCAATATCTTCCACTGTCCCTGCAAGTTATAGCCATAGCATATTACCCTACGGATGAGTCTTATCCTGTCTCATAATCGCATCAGCTCAGTTCAATCTGCTTTCAAGCTACGCCAGAGCCTCCATCGCTCTATCTATAAGTCAGCTGAATAATACTAAATCGTTGGATTGATCTTAAAACTTCATACCTCACACAGAAGCATGAAATTTTTGTTTGCGGTCTGGTTCTATCATATGTGATTCTCTTAACAGCTTGACTGAATGTTAGTTTGAAACTTATGTTGTATTGCTAAATGTATGTAAGAGGATGGAGCGGAAGTTCAGGCTGCATTGGCCGAGTGGACTGGACAGAAGACATTGCCGAATGTGTTCATTGGAGGGAACCACATCGGCGATTGCAACAGTAAGTCGGCCGAATCTGTTATTCAAAAAGAGTTTTCTGAAACTTATATACCGAATGGCAGTTTTTCACATTTTATTCCATTGTTTTCCTCCAGAAATCGTAGTTATGCACGTTAATGGGGAGCTTACGCCACTGCTAGCTCAGGCTGGAGCCGTTAAAGCTCCGCAAGGATTCACGGTGATGTAGTAACAACACTAGAGTTGATTCACTTCACTGATATTTCGTGTTTGTGTCCAGATTTTCTACTAGATGGGACTCTTTATGGTCCTGGAGCTTTGAACTGCGAATTCCAAGTAATACTGTTACAGGTCTGGTTTGCACCGATCAAGTAGAGTCGCCATGGCATTGCAAAGTCTATCCTTACCAAAAGCTATTGCATCAGCCTTGCCATTTTTTGACGGCGGGGGTAACAAGACATGGGCATTAGAAGACAATCTCCGAGCGTTGCTCGTGTAGAACATAAGGTCAAGTCTGATCGGTCTGGTTTATTACCCGACCCCTGCTCGAGTTCACCCCTGATTAGGTCTCATGGGTTAACATTTCACTTTTGAACGACCATCGTATGCTCTGGAGGCTTGAAAAAAAAAATGGATATGCAGGCATAATGGGCCGGCCGTCCAGAGAGTAGCAAGACAACAAAAGGATTGGACTTAATGAGCCCAAATACTGGCCGAATCGACACCGGCTCGCCTGCTCCGTTGTTTTGATCCTTCCCCTTCCTCCTGCTCTTTCTTCTTCTTCGTCAGTGGGTTTGTTTCTTTCTGCTTCTTGGAGTTGGTCGTTGCGGTGTCCAGTCCACTCTCTTTGTTTTTGTTTTGAATATTTTTTCTCTCGTAAGTTCTCGGTTCTTCTCTCAATGATAAATTGCGAATAATGATCACAGCGTAACTAGATCTTCCACGAATTACGTGGCGCTTGGATAGTTGGTTTCTGTACACAAGTTGAAATTTGTCTGGCAATCTCGTCTTGTGTGCCCTGCTGATGCGGGGAAAAATAGGTTTTTTATTTCAAATATATTGATTTTTTTTCAATGAATAATATTTTGATACTTGACTAAGATTAGAATGGGATTCTCATATATTAATAAGAAGGTAGATTTAGTTATATATATATATATATATATGTGCTTTGAGTAAGGATTAGGATTTTCTAAATTCTGATGTTCTCTTTAGAATATATTGAGTGTCATCAGAACTATTTCCCTACAAATACCCAAGGATGTTACATTGTGCATAGAGAGGTGGTTGCTGCATCTCGTCCACTTCCATTCTTATCCTTGGGGCTGTCTAGTTCCGGAAGCACTGTATATTGTCCCTTTTTTGATAACTTGGTTCATATCACGGTAACAGCAATCGCTGCAATGTGTCGTCATTACTTGCTTTACTTTGAGTAATGGGTTGTTTTCTACAGTGGCTTGTAGTGACTCTTGGGCTGGGCTAGAACAAGGCTACTTGATTATATTAGACTGGGTTGTTTGAACCAGTGGAAGTAGGAGCGGGACTTGTGTGAGATTGAAGGAATACGCATCCCTGCAAGACGTTTGGCCTTATAAAGCAAGCCAGCTTTTTGTTCCTTTTTTCATTTTTGGGTGAAACAATCGGTTTTGCAAGCATATGGAAAACATATTCCCATTGAGAGCAGTGAAAATATTTTAGTGCATAAAAGGTGGGTATTTTAGTGGGTATAGTACGGTGGCTAGCATACTTGAGAAGTGGAGTTCTCAGTTGGATTGAATACAACTCTTTTTTTTTCATTATCTTATTATTGCACTATGCTTTTTTTACAGGAAGGAGTCGCTTTCTGTTGCATCAGAATTGAGCAATTTGCACTCCCCAAATGTTACCGGTTGACTCCCTGAAAAGATTCTGTTTCGCTAAATCCATCAGTTACGGAGATCCAGTGATAATTTATGAGAGGCATGATGCTTTGAAAGCTGTCAGAGTGAGCGGGGGGTGGGGCCAGTGTTTCAGAACCACTCTGGCATTTTAAACATTCAGATTAGATTGGGAAGCCCTTCGGGTCCGAAGTGTACGGCAGCAAGGGTGGATTCGTGTACTTGTTGGCTCCAACTCCTGAGTAGGTCCCTCACAACCTCTCTTGCCAGGGCTGTGGCTCCCCATGGTCACGTCTACACATGATTTCCATGAGCACAGAGCTGCTTCAGCTAGGTAATGCTTTGTTACTGGTGTGGGTTGCCGCTTGAATTTTCCTCTTAAATTTTAATGCGTAGATTTATATAGCTCTCATGTTTCACATTTTGTTATATGCCTTTTCAGTTGTTAATTATTAAAACGTTTCTAATGAGTGCTGACCTATGCATGCAATCGGTGTATATTTCTGTGAGGGCCCTTCCTGAGAAATCATTATCGAGCTATGTTCTGAAGAAAGCTAATTTTAAGGAGAGTGCTTTGGGGCGTGTTGACATAAGAATGAGAGATTTTTATGGTTGCTGAATCTTCTGTTCAGGACATGAACTATCATAAGAATAAGAGGCATTCTCCCTGATTAAGGATGACATCATGAGTACAAATTACTACCATTAGCTGATTGCATTACGCATCTCCTTGGGCATTGCCAATAGATCTCAGCTCGACAATGATACGTAATTTCTGCTCATTCACTGGAAAAATTCTCCACCAAAAGCAAAATTTCTCTTAAAATTCTGATGTTCCTGGTTGGCATTTTACAGGGAAGACTTGAGAGAAAACAGGAGTTAACGGCTTACTCACCGTTGGCGTTGGACATATTCAGGGTGAGGTATTCCCTGAAGATTCCTGTGACCGGGCGGCCGATTCTGTCTTCTTGGACCTACCTCGACTGTGGCTAGCGATACCTTCTGCTGCCAAGATGTTGAAGGCTAACGGGACTTTGTGCACTTTCTTGCCTTGTATCGAGCAAATCCATCGATCACGTGAAGCTGTTCGAACGAATTTTGCAGGTAATAAACTTGAAAACCATCTGCCTTTTTTCCCAACAAAACACGTCCCCGTGTATGTTTCATTCTTCACAATTTTTTTCAGAAGATCAGTATCATCTCCAACATTTCACAATTACGGGTTTGCCTATTATCCATCCATAAAATAAATGTGAGAACTTCCGAGATTCTGCTTCGCGCATATTGAGTTAGAGAACTGAAGGGATACTCTCTTGTCAGGATCACAATAAGGGCTAATATACGAAGAATGGAACGAAATTTTACGAGCAGAGAGTAAAGTTCCAGTGCCACTGTGATGGAAAGGCCTTCTAGTGAGGCTAGAGGGCCCACCGGTTTCTTGAAGACCAAACATCTGAGTTTTCAGACCACCTCCTCAAAGAATTTAACTAAATAACCGATATACCAACCCACTACCACATCACCGAAACCATCATATACACATCAGATCACGGAAATTCCCAATTACACGGATGCCTAAACATACAACTGTCTCTGCATCTTCTTCCTATAAGAATACTACTTGACAGTTCAAAATAGCTTTCAAAAGCATGGCAAAAAATTTCTGACACGCATTTCACATTCCCGAGTTACTTGGCCTTTTTCCCAGTAGGGAAGACAAAATCAGCACTTGCTAGGCTGCCATAGACTTTGCAATTACGAACACTAAGACAAAAAGACCTGCATCAGTTTTAGGGTATTCATTACCGCTATTGGTCTGCTGGAATCATCCCTCCCTCTCCTTCACCATAAAAAGAAACGTTCAGACTGCTAAACCTTTTGTCCCACCCCTGTTACTGGAGAGCGAGACCTCGCAGGCTCCCTTGTTTTCTCATCATAGGAGGAAGTACGCTGTTACTTCTCCATCATTGCCTGATGGAAGCTGCGCACAGGTGAACGGTTGTTCCGCTCATACCTCTCAGCGCTCCTGCTGCGGCTTCGATAATGATTATGCCAGCTTCCTCCAAAACCTGATCCTGTTGCACCTGGGCTTCGGCTTCGGCTTCGGCCCCTGCTCTGGGCCCTTTCATACCCCTTGGAGTCACTGCCATACCTGTACCAATTGGAGCTTAACATGAATTGAACTTATTGCAAAACCTTGCAAGAGACATTATAACTTGAAAAATGTANCCAATTGGAGCTTAACATGAATTGAACTTATTACAAAACCTTGCAAGAGACATTATAACTTAAAAAATGTATGCATGCATAACCAAGACAAAAGAAAGAGAAGGCCGTCTCAAGGAAGGTACCTGTAAGAATCATTGCCATACCCATGGCCTTCACTCTTCTCAGGCTTCCCACCATCGTTTCCAACATAAGAACCACTCCAAGACCCCCTTCCACCACGACCTCCATCTCTACCACCACCATTGTCAGAGCCACCCCAACGCCTAAACCTGCCCCCTCCTCCACCACGAGAACTAGAAGCCATGCTACGAATCTCTGCAGGGACATTTTGATTAGCAACTTCAAGGATCTTGATGAGATCTGATGCGTATTTTGCATCCTGACCGCCAAAAAATGTATAGGCCACTCCGCTTGCACCTGCTCTTCCAGTCCTCCCAATCCGATGGACGTAGTCCTCCACTCCCGTAGGGAAGTCATAGTTGATAACAGCCCTGCCAAAGATTTCAACAAATAGTGTTCAAATTTCCTCTTAAGAAAGCAAAATTTTACAAGTAGAAGAGAGGGTAAAAAGAAGATGGCATTCATTCCTCAATCAAAAATAATGACAAAGGCAATTGCCAACAACAGTAAAGATCATCATCTAGCTACTACCTCTTAACACCCCCAAGGAAATCATGCGCATTAGTATACTTTCAACCAACCAGCGAATAATGTGTTTATCTGCTCAACATACATGTCTGTAAGTGCACCTGTGTATCTATCCAAATGATATCTTTAAAAATGAATCCTACCTGACATCTTTAACATCCAGTCCTCGAGCAGCAACATCAGTAGCAACAAGAATAGGGGACCTTCCGGTCCTGAACTGGTTCAAGACACTATCTCTCTCACTCTGAGATTTGTCTCCATGGATGGCAGCAGCTCCAAAGTAGCGGCCAAGATTGCGGGCAAGCTGATCACACATTTTTTTAGTTGAGCAGAATATAATTATCTTGGATCCTGGCTCCTGAGACCGCAGAATCTGCTCCAACCGTCTGTGTTTCTCAAGAGGAGCTAGCACCTCCACATGCTGCATGCCATCAAATCACCATGGTGGGTGAAAACGATTCAAGAGTAAATTCAATATCGACAGATGATTATCATAATGCAATCAATGCATCAAGAAACCAACATATTGGAAACTGGACAGCCAAGATGCTTCAATGGGCTGAACCATCAGCCTGCCCAGTCCTAAAATTCCTTCAACTGAGAATGATGCAAGAACAGCAATCATCTAGAATGCTACAACCCCGTCCTACTTCTAACTGGATCTTTGGGGCTGCTTTCTAGAGACAAAATGTTTCTTAAACTAAACAATGGAGAAGTTGACAATGGAAACTGTCCAAAGATCACCAACCTCAAGAGGAACTCAATCCCGCACATGCTATAATCCTTCAGCTAGAAATCTTCAATTTTTCAATCTCACCTCAGTTTGTAGATGATAAGGACAAACTTGAATGGCAGGTTTCTTTGGGGCCAAAACTTTGAACAGCATGTTNATTTTCAATCTCACCTCAGTTTGTAGATGGTAACTTAGATGTTAAATGAAAGATGATAAGGACAAACTTGAATGGCAGTTTTCTTTGGGGCCAAAACTTTGAACAGCATGTTAGGTAATCGAAATTTGACAGTATAATGACATTGAAGCATGAGGGGCTGAGCCAGTTAAACCACAGCTTGCCCTCTGAATCATTTCAATCAATGGAACAGGTTTGAAAACAATTTGCAAATGTTCATCAAGGAAGAATTGGTACCTGTGTGATAGACTTGTTCGCAACAAGCTCATCAACATTACCTATGTTGACCTGCACAGGATTAACAAGGAGATCTGCAGCAATCTTGCGGACCTCCTTAGGCCAGGTGGCAGTGTACATGAGGTTTTGGCGCCTAAAAGGCACCTCATTTACAATCTTCCTAATTTGAGGCTCAAAGCCCATATCTAGCATGCGATCTGCTTCATCAAGCACAAGGTATGAGACTTGCATGAGGCTGATCCTTCTCATCTCCAGGATATCATTTAAACGACCAGGGGTGGCAACCACAATATCCACTCCTCTGTCTATATCTCTCAACTGAGGACCCTTTGGTGCTCCTCCATAAAGACACTAGAATAGAGACCATAATGTATTATAGAAAGCCAACAGAGTCATGCAAGAAATAACTAAAAAATAAGCTGAATGCAATCTCATAGAAGTACCCATCTACTTCTTTGATATATTATACACCTAACACAAACTACCTTAGAATCTAAACCTGAACTCTCCACAAAATCCGTAGGGATTCAGTATCACTCATACTCCACAAGAAATGCTTGCTTATAAATTTGATCATATTAGAGCTCATTGAAAAGTTTAACACCCAAGGTCTAGTGAGCATAATTTCTAATTGTCTCATCGATATCGTGACTCCTACACCTTATACTATGCTTGAGAGGTAGCCTTAACAAAGCAATAATTGAAACTGTGCAAAATTTCCAAATTCTAATACCCACTTAACACTGAGAAATTACAAAGGCCAAATGGCATACCGTACAAGAAATCTTGGACGATTTTCCAAATTTAACAGCTTCGTCTTGTATCTGAGTGGCCAACTCACGAGTGGGTGACAGCACCAGCACAGTCGGACCCATCCGCGGATCATTGTGGCATTGCTTTAAATGGATAAAGCCTGGTATTAAATACCCCAATGTCTTCCCTGAACCTGTTTTCGCTATGGCTACAATATCTCGACCCTGTAGGACAATAGGCCATGATTGTGCCTGAATTGGGGTAGGGTCAGTGAACCCAGCAGCATGTACCTGTGCATAGGAAAAAAAACCCACCAGTCCCTATGAGCAGGAGTACAGATCTCCATATTTTCTTCTCTTTTTTTTTTTTTTGGATTGTAGAAGTTTCGCTAACACCAGAAGAAGCATCATCCCCACTTTGCAGCAGTCAGTAGTTGCTAATGCAAGCAAGAATAGGAGGAAGCCACTTCTTCTGTTCGGACCAAGTTGCAGGCAATAATCACCAAAAGCAGTCATGTCCATGAACTACAATGACTCAGAAAGCCCTTTCCAGGAATCGGTCCACCATTAAGGGCACCCCGAAAATACTCAAGCCCCCGGAGAGAGGGCAGCACAGCGTACGACATTAGCTCCTCGCAGGAGCAAATATCGCACCTGCGACAAAAAAGGTACAGATGGTAGAAGAATCAACATGAGTAAAAGACTTTTGTTTGGACTCGAGTAGTGCCATTGTAGATGATTAAGCAATTAAGCAGAATCTTCACTCTATATAAAAAGTCCAGACCTCTCAAACGGAAAACAGATAAACTAATAGGGAACTTGAAAGAGATGGAAAGTACTATTATTACCTCCCTCAGAATTTCAGAAGGAAAATCTGTATCATCAAACGACATCAGAGGCAGCGGAACTTTATCACCCTAAACAAAAAATTTCAACAAGAACAATTGTCAAGTAGTGTCAAAAGAAGAGAAACCATCAAATATTAAATGTAGTGTGAAAATTTTCCCAATAGACAAAAATCCTCATTACTGAATGAGCAGAAAACAATTTATAACCATGTAATGAAGTTAGACCACCATTAAGAATAATGTCCAACCTTATTATGGTTTGTATGTATGCAAGTAAAATCATCAACCTTACTTTTATCTACCTTCACTTATTTGAAAGATTCAGACGAGGTCAATCTACAAGTGCAACAGGGAAATGTAATAGTTTATCTTAAATAACTCCTCACGCCAGATATTGAACAGAAAATATTAGAAAATGAAGCCAAAAAATTTCCTAGTAACTAGAATTAACAGGGCCCCAATTTTATTCATGAGTATAGTATCCAAGATTCCAAATGAATGATTCACTCACTACAACTAAGTTAGAAAAACTAAAACATATACATACAAGCACAATAATATAAGACTGCTAACATATACTTACATGAACTGTAATTTCATGATGCCGCCGGTATGCATCTGCTGAGAGACTGCTTCCTGTGCTTGATGCACCATAACCATCAGAGACCACACCTTTTACAGTATTTTGAGCGATGGTTGCCGCAGTGCTAGTATTCTATTGCATTCATATCATAAAAACCAATAACATAAGAAACACACTAAAACAAACAAGAAATTTCCATGACAAAATAAAAAATGCACCAGGAGAAGAACCATGTTAGACAGATCCAATTATCAGATGCCATAGGGAGAAAAGCCATTTAGAGGACATATACCTGATTACCCCTTGACCCATCATCAAATCCAGATCCATCATTGCTACCCCTTTTATACCTATCGTTATCTCTATCAGGACAAGTTCCACGTCTTTGTCCTTCCAAGGATCGCTGAACCTGGATTGATGAACTTAAAGGTGCTGATGAAGGCTTCATGGGGTCTGCACTGGGCCGCTCATACTGAGTAACATTAGTCTCTGGATTCCAAAAGTAGAGATAACCTGTTTTACCATCCACAAGGCCTCTCCATGGTTTGGGAAGGGTGGGGTCTTCTGGGGCATAGCGTGGACCAGCAAAGGATGCAGTTGCCGCTGCAGCCATCCTTTAAAAAATTCCAAAGCCAAACAAAATTTCGCACAATGAAAAGACTATTGAGATTGTTCCTTAAGCAATTTCAGGCTACATATAATGAACATGTAACAACCTTCGATCATCAAGAAAGAACATAGAGCAAAATTGAATACAAAACTAAACAACCATGGTAATATTTCATCATAACAAGGTAAAGAACATGCACTTATCTCGAGCAATAAATGTGCTCCACTCCATGAAAGTTTTGCTTCAACTAACTTCCATCTCCACACATGTTCTCATATTAGATACCAAGCAAACAACAATAGCCATCAAGAACATACACTTCTATCGAGAGATTAACGAATCTAGTTGTACAGGAAACGGACAACAAATGTGCCCTACTCCATGAAAGTTTTGCTTCAACTAATTTACATTCCACACATGATATCATATTAGATACCAAGCAAACAACGACAGCTACCAGTTCCAACCTCATAAAACTCAGAACGACGGGCATAATTTTGGAGGACAATTTGAATAACCTAGTTAGACAATTAACAATCCCAACACACCACTTCTTGCTCGTGCAAAGATAGTTTTTCAATGAAATCGCCTCAATACTATTAGCATAACAAGTGCAGACCGACATACTCAACCTCAGGAGCTCAGAACCACAGCCTGCTTGTTTCCGAGCGCAAAAACAACAAACTCGATAGAGACATGGCTATTACACAACGATTTATTCCTACAGACCGAAAGATCGACCTGTTCCTAAGACGGCGAGACCTCAACTTCTTCTCAGATCTAAGTTATTCCTATTCCGACTCAACCTGAGAATACATGGCAAATGGAGGCAACGAGTAAGAGAAGGCGAGAACCATACCTGGCAACAGCTAATCACGCAAGCGCAGAGCCGAGAGGAAAGGGAGGGAGGGAGGGAGTGACGTCACGCGCTAGGTGGTTTCGGCACCCTCTCTCGTTCTCTTTCCTGAGACGGAACGACGCCTCCTAAAAATCAGAACCGCAGACGAAGACCGAAAGAGAGAGGGAGACGACGAGAGAGAGGAAATGAAACAGCACGGGTATAGCAGTGGTATTTATAGTGTTCAGAGANGTAGACGACGAGAGAGAGGAAATGAAACAGCATGGGTATAGCAGTGGTATTTATAGTGTTCAGAGAACGGCAGCGGAGCGACGTGGTTGGTTGGTCAACCACGGTTAGGTGCATTTAACCATGGTTAAATACATGTTTTCCCGCCTTTTTCTTTTTCCCATTCACATCGACTATCTGTGACCAAGAAACTTTTGTCAAAATTTTTAACTTGAAATTAAAATTTGTATTCTCTGAGAAAAAAATGCTATAAGGTATCACTTATCCATGTTACTTCAAGGACGATTTTTTTGCACTCATCTTCGGACATAAAAGTTAAGTTTTCAACATTTGTTAAATGAAAATGAATATAAGTAATATTATTACGAAGAGATTGCCTTAAGAAAGGGCTTTTGGTCGAGTGGTATAATTTTCATTTTGGGTGCGAGAGGTCCCGAGTTCGATTCTCGGAATGCCCCTCTCATCCATTCGTCCATTTTATCTCTCTATCGAAAAGATTCAGCAGTGAGGCACACGAATGCCTGCCTCGGACAAAATACTGCCCTCCCAGAGTTAACCCTTGCAGCGGCCTTCGTTCACCTGCCAATCCATCCTGCTCCCCTCCTCAGGGCTATTTTCGTCAATGCGCAGTGGCGCCCCAGAGGCGTCACTACAGAGCGGTTGTTCTCTTCGACTCCCTAATCCTCGTCTTCTCCTTCTTCAAGCCCTGAGAGGAAATGGCGTCAGCGGCTCTCTCAACCATCTCCCTCCGCTCACCCTCCTCTAATTATCAGCCCTCCTCCATGCTCTCAAGCCCCATCCGCTCCCACCTCCGCTCCTCCTGCCCCGCCCTCTCCGCGCTGTAGAGGCTTCGGAGAAGATGGAGAAGCTCGGCGCCTCCGTGAGGGCAGCCGTGGGCGCCCCTAGTGCTGGGGCCAGAGACAGTGGGGCATCCGCGGCTGCGGCGGAGGAGAAGACGGTGTTTGACGTGGTGGTGATCGAGGACGTGCCCAGCAGCGCCAGGATCGCAGTCATCAAGGCGGTGAGGGCCTTGATGAGCCTGGCTCTGGAGGAGGCGAAGGAGCTGATCGAGGGACTTCCGAAGAAGTTCTAGGAGGGCGTCTCGAAGGGACGAGGCCGAGGACGCCAAGAAGCAGCTCGACGAGACTGGCGCCAATGTCGCCATCGTGTGAGGTGAAATGAGCGCTGATTCTTTTCAGGTTCTTTGTTGGATTCAACTTGTTTACAGTTGGCCGTTATAGTGATAATATATCCTCTGATTCGATTTTTCAGAATTAAGATGTTCTTCTGGGAAGACAATTTCAATCGCTTGTCGGCATCATTATCGTGACTTATCCTCGAAATCACATGAATTATCCAGCAATATGATCTCAAAGGGCATAGTATTAGGGAAGCTATTTCAACGGAAGATGAGGAATCGCCACTCCTGTGTGTTTGTGGCTGATCAGAGC
This sequence comes from Sonneratia caseolaris, assembly GCA_900006705.1. Classification (NCBI taxonomy): domain Eukaryota; kingdom Viridiplantae; phylum Streptophyta; class Magnoliopsida; order Myrtales; family Lythraceae; genus Sonneratia; species Sonneratia caseolaris. Next base: position 122,901 of record CXYZ01012187.1, read on the forward strand.
TTCGTGCCGACAGCACACCACGTCCATGGAGATTCAGCTGAACACGTCAATTCCCACGTGAGAAGTCGAACTTGCACTGTGACAACAGTAGAAGAGGTCATAGGGCTCTATGATTGGGCTTGTGAAATTATATGAATAGCTTTTTGACAAAATCATACACCATTGTGGCCGAATAGCGAAGGTTTCGAGTTAGTTCATGGGGAGAATCACCGGCCAGCCTAGACTTGAGGGAGCTGCTTTGTCAGAAAAAATGGAACATTAATGGCACATTGCGTCATCCATCATCCCAAGTCGAAGTTGGCAACCCAAAATTAAATTTTGTCCCGGGGAAAACTTTCCATTGGATTCACAGATGGGTCCTTTTCAGATCCTAAATATATGGTGTGGTCCCCAAAGTGCTCCCTCTCTGCTCTATTTCCCTGGTTGCGGCAAGTTACCCCAGTTGCTTGCTGCAACTGCGGAATCTCAGTGCTAGCCAATGTTTGTCCCTCTTCATATAAATTATACGAGAAATTCTTAGATGAACCGAGTCGGGTCATGCCGCTTACAGACTCCTATTGTAATTTACTTAATTGGCTTACTAATAATAGATATCGGACCATTATAAGACCAGCCTGTGTTGCTAGCCTAAACAATCATTAATTTTCTTCCTGACGACAAAAGAACAAACAAACAAGACCCGTTCAGTTCCATGTCTTCGCTATGTCATAAACACGGGACATGATATGCTACCCTCAACCTCAACGATGCATGCCGTCCCCAAAATCTGGATCGATGGATCCTGCACGTTGGACAGTGAAGCGGGGCAATCCAGCGGCCCGGATTAAACTGCGCCAGTAATTTTGAGTTTTCGGAGAATGAGAGTGAGATCGAGATTTTTAAATGATTGNAATTAAACTGCGCCAGTAATTTTGTGTTTTCGGAAAATGAGAGTGAGATCGAGATTTTTAAATGATTGGCCAATTTTCGATCTATATTCATGTTTCTTTTCTAAAACTGAACAAAAAAGGTTAAGGAGAAACCGATCATTCGAAGGGGAGAGTGCATTTGCATTTCGTTTGTCAAGATTTGATTGTCTGGATTGCAGAATTCGGGACATGACGAGGCCGCGATATCATCCTCACACAGCAATTTTGGGAAAACAATTATATGAACACATATTATGATCTTCCCTCTTTCGAATTAACCGCCATTGATGCCCAAAAAAGGAAAGCCCTTACCTTGAATTCGAGCCGGGTAGAAGATCAGTTCATGTCGACTCTGGAGTAGTTCACTGCACATAAAATGTATCAATGGACGACGATGGAGCCGCTCGCGGTAAACCGCCGGGGGATGGAACAGCTGAGATTTGAATGATTTACAGATTAAGCTGATCTTATTAGATACTGGGCTGAAGCTGGATGCCCGTGAAGGAGACCCGGCCGAAGCTCAAGTGCCCCACCGGGTAAAGCTCGAGGCACCCTCCCTTCTCGGCCTCAAACCAGCTCCCGCCACCGAAGCTATGCCGTCGGATCCTCTCCTCCAGCCCAAACCCGACCGTGAACTCTATCATACCTTCGCTCAGGGAATCCCTTCCGCAGCTGCTGAAGCTCCCCTGGCAGTGGCATTTCCCCGTCACCTCGAGCCTCTTGTGGTGCTTCTTCCTCTGCCGCTTCGACAGCCGCCGCAGGCACCGCCTGCCCACCATCCACGGGACCTTGATGAAGGCCAGGGTGAGGAGGTTGACCACCGCGCAGGGGCAGCAGCACAGGGCCACGCAGTCCGCTATCACGGCGCCTGTGCAGGACCGGCAGTGCTTCCCGGTGCACTCTATCGTCTCCCGTTCCTCGCTGCCCCGGTCATCCTCCGCCGCGGCAGATGCGTCGTGATGCCGTTCCGTCCCTCCTCGCTTCCGCATGACCCGGCGGCATGGCGGGGGCCTGTCTGGCTCGTCCATTGCTCCGCCCTGAAAAGTAAGAAGATTAGAGAGGGAGAGAGCAATCACTCCTCGCCGTGGAATTTCCTCTCGCCGGAGTTGGGAGAGAGACTGGTGCGTCGCAGCATGGGAAATGGAGTTTTCTTTCTCATGCAATTCTTTATTTTTATTTTTCTTAGGTCGCCCTGCTCGAGTTTGAGCATTTAATGTTGGGGCGAGTGGGAGACGCCCACGCGCCCCGCCAAAGGGTGACCGGCACGGCCATCTATTTGATCGGATAAGCGGAGCGCGTGGGTCACCTGGGATGCATTCGTCGGGATTCCACGTCTGGCTCTCGGCACTGATTGCCTCAAGGCTTACGGATACCTGCGCACCGAGGCGCGTGGCTACCACGCCTCTTTCGTTTCCCCGTCTCGACGATAGTCTTCCGAGCACAAACCATTCACAAGCCAACATAAGCTATCTTCCGGGTTAATGGTATCAATCTCGATGTAAGTTTAATACTGATATGAATACGATGACATGGAATTCTGGCATTATACGGCAGCTCGGAGTCTTTTTTCATGCGAGCTAATAATCCGAAACTGACGCAAACATACGAATTGGACAACCCGAGTCACATGTCATGCCCCCCTACGGAGTCAAGAACACTTAACACACTAGTCCCGTGCAAGTGAATGAGAGTGGACACAGGGGGAGGGCATGTTCATGAAAATGGAATATTAGTCGTACCAACCGAGAGACACGTATCCTGGGGTCAGTGAGCCGAGTTGATGAAACTGTTGCTGTAGATGTTGTCCCTTCCCCCATATTGAATCCCAGCCCGCCCTCCGATCGTACCCCACACCGCCTATCTACGATTCGACCACTCATCTCTGTGAATGGACAATACGGAATCTTAGTTGATATCAGTGAAGTCTCCCACTTAAATCAGTTCTCACTTATCAGTATTTATCCAAGAGAGATGGAGAGATACTAGCCGAATTTGTGGCTCTTGCCGGGGTTTCCCAACAGAGTGTTGTCGCTATCCCGCGTCCCTCAGACACATAGACGGTCGAAGAATAAGCCATCTGGTCCCCCGTTGCCATCTCAGAGAATGTTTAGAGCCCGAGGCATTAAATTGGACCCCTCTTGGTAGTTCCATGTGACAGGATTCGCAAGCACAGTAGACCGATTAAAATCCGGACAGGACTATCGGACTCATCATCCAAAAATGTTATAGAAATCTACGTCGAGGGTCTATTGGGCGCACAATTACACCAATGATCCCAGCCAGCTTGGGATCAGGTCATTATGTTCTCATTTTCACAGCTGGAGTTTAATCAACATAGAAAAATCATGACAAGAACCGATTTATATTTTAGTTAGTCAACCGAACAACTAGGGGCTAAACCTTTATATACATACATACTTATATATAAGGACAGAACTTTTGAATGCTATGGAAACGCAATACCCTTTGAGAGAGAGAGAGAGAGAGAGAGCACATCAATCCTAATGGAAAAGTAGAGGAAAAGGAAAGGAAAAGGTGACACAAGATCACTTATAAGAATGTTTTGAAATGATCCATCATATTTGTGAACTTTATCTACCGTTATATATGCTTGAACTTATTTAAATAAAATAATGAATATGAGAAGGAATAGAAAATATAATAGCAAANTTTATTCAAATAAAATAATAAATATGAGAAGGAATAGAAAATATAATAGCAAAAAAAGGGAAAAAAAAAGTAAGATAGATACTCAATTGTGCTGCTATGTAGGACTGTTCACACGGAATGAAAATGGAACACCTACTTGGGTCATGGGCCAGCTAAGAGTCTATTGTCCCAAGCAATATTGGACCATAGGAAATATTCAAAATGCATTAAATTATCACATCTCTTGTGATTTTTGAATAAGTTTGGTGGACTATGCTATTCTTTTTATGGATTAGGGAGGTTGACATGCCCGAATAAATACAGCTTGGGCCTATCTCATGTGGAGTGGGTCCTCACGTACATGATACCGGGCATTGCTCGTGATGGACCCGAATACTTAAACCCTGAGCACGAGACGAAAATCGTCCTTAACCGCTACCCCCCAATGAAAATATTGTTCTCTAGCGCTAAATAATCCACGACAAGACATCTGCCATCGACCGGCAAGTACCAGTCAAGGATTCCTGTTCTTGGAGGCGTCACCAGCTGTTGGTGCACAGAAGTGTGGACCTACTGTCCCAGCAAAGGGTATGATTGAACTTTTTCATTTTAAAATTCTATAATCATTAATCTATTTGTTGCGATGACAGTACGATCGGAAGTTTTGATGTGACTGAAAGTGGCGTGGCCGGCTTTCTCAATCATTAGCTGCTTCAACGATTTCGCGGGTAAGCTACAGAGTCAAGGTGGAGCTCGCGTGGGTGGGGAAAATGTATCCATTGTCAGTGCAGGTCTGCTTCGTCACATTTTCTAACGACTTGAGGCGACGTAAGTCTCTCTAACGTCTCAACAGTCAGATCGGACACACTACCCAATGTCGAATCTAAGAGGGGAGTGAATATAAACACTCGGAGGGATGAAATGTCAACTCACCTTGGCGATAGAGCGGTCCGGGGATTGGATTGAAGGCAGGAATCAGATCGGAGTGGCGCTTCTTCCGCTCCCTCTGCTGAGCTCTTGCTCGAAGGTTGGGAATAGGAAGCGAATCGATAGGTGGAACCGGAACAGTAGAGGAATCCGTCGGGGATGTGGCGGGACTGATTGAGCAACAGAGGAGGAAATCGGTCGTGGATCTGAGGTTTGCGATCAGTGCTGCTCCCTGCTCTGCTTACCTGCCATTAATGACTAGCGCGAAGAGAAAGTGACGCACTCTCTCTGTCTCTCTCCCTCTCTCCCCGACCCTCTTTCTCTCTCTAATCCCACCTTCTATATGGGCTTTGAATTCGTCAATGGAGATAAAAACAACATAGAGAAGGCGGAGGCGGTGTGGAATAGAAAATTTGGGAGGCTTCTTGTTTAGCATTAACAGCGAAGCATCTTTGGAATATTAGAAAACACTCATTTAATCCTTAATTTAATGGGGGTGGTGAGTCAGATTGGAGAATAGTGTCAACAGTCCCGATGAAAGCCAGTACAGCTGCTCTCCAAAAAGCTTAATCAAACTCCGAGCAATTCAAAATAGGTCCTGTTTGGATTTTTTTGTCATATAGTTAAAAATATCCATATTTGAAAGAATATTTTGGATCAGCTTAAAATTGAGTCAAACTTTGATTAATTAGGGCCATTAAACCTCTGGATATTGTCCAACTGTTTCCCTCTCTTCCAAGCTTCTCTCTGCACCTTGACCGATCGGATGCGTTTGCTGCACTCGGAACGAGAAAATGTTATTCAGATGGAAGTTGCATCAATTGTTCAATCTGCCAACTCAGCTTCGTGAGTTCTTTTTTTTTCCCCTTTTTTTTTGTGGGGGAGCCCGATATTCGATGGAGGGTTCGAGAAAGGTCATGGGGAAGGCGTTTACACGAGCTCGAGCTCTGGTTTTATCGGCCTGCGCTGCAGGCTGGAGCTCTTAGTTCGATAATGGCAGGAGAGTTTCAGCAATATTGTATGAACTAGGAAAATGCACGTAATCACTCTGCCATGTTTGGTTTGGCAAGTCAAAAAGTGCGATAATTTTGAACAGAAACTGCATTGCTGTAAAGGAGGGACCAAACGTGGCACAAGGATCTGACGAGTACAAGGCATGGAGTCAAAAGGTCAAGGGGACAGGGAGGTGATCTCGCGAGGCTGCATGGGGCGGAGCACGTGCGACATGGCAGACACGTGACGACACTCTGAGTTTCGAGGTAGAGAGAGGAGAACGAAAATGTTGGACGGAGCCAAAAGTGTCCGTGGGTCTCTTGTTGGGCCGTCTATCAGTCAAAGACTCAGAGTTCCCACTCTCTCTCTCTCTCCCTCCCCCCAAGTGGCTGAATATTCTGCCGGCAATCCGTACCCTCTCCCCTATCTGCTATGACCCGTAATTTCTCAATCGCCATGACCGACAAAAATGAAAGAAACCCTTGAAGTCAGTCGATAGACGGGTGATGGAGAGGGTATTTGGTATGGTACCACTGTTGTCGATTTTGAGATCAGATAATTCTACTTCAATTTCATCCCTTCCCCCTCCTGGGTACAGAGGCCACTCATGGGTGAGAAAGTCGGCCGAAGTAGTGATGAGTTTGGTCTTCATATTCCACTTGCCCTTTTTGCTGTATTCTCCCTCAATTTTTAGGCCGACCAGTCTCTAGTTAAAAAAAAAAAAACAGAGAGAGAGAGAAGAGAGAGAGAGAGGGGGGGGGTGATCAACCGTGATGCCATTGTTTTAGGTTTTCTATGGGCCCGGCCCAATAGTAACGGGCCCATCTTGTTCGTGGTTAGGGCTCCGTTACGATCTTACTAGCTTTCGTTTGACTCTGCCGTGGTCTCGTTCTTGGCCGCAGAGGGGAACTCTGCTCCAGTCTTTCTTCAGCTCCTCTTCTAATATTCTTAGCTACGGCTACTGATCTTCGTGGAGCTTTAGCCTCAAATTTAACGATAATCCCCCGAACCGCCGACTTTGATCAGAATTGGGCGAATCCGAAGCCAGTAGTCTGATCCATTCTTTTCAATTCATCTTACGAAATGAGTCAAGTCGATGACATTTCTGAATATAAGCTCCATTTTTTCCCCCATAATTCTAGCGGAAGCTGTGGAGATGGGGACGGGGATGAAGAGTGCTTTATGAATTCTGACACCTCTTTTATGAGAAGAAGCCTCGACAGAACAGAAGCTCTTTATGAATTCTGACAACTCTGAGCCCCACACTCCCCTCCCCTCTTCTTCCCCTTTTCTTGTCATTCTTCTTCTTCTTCTTCTTCCCCTCTTTTTTGAATAAAATTTAACTTCTCTCCAGCCTTTTTCGCTGCTCGTATCCTGACACCTCATTGAATTTTCACTGTTAAAGCCGACAGATGATTGGACCAACATGTAGAAAATCTATGGCATTTCCTGATCTTATTGCATAACAAAGGATACACAGATCTCAGCATCAGGATTTGCTACGGTACAAGCTTCATTCGTTTCCTGGATGTGATGAGTTCCTCGGGTAGCTGCACCTTCTACCTATCGTACAATGGAAGGAAGCCCGACCTTACCCTATTGACAAAATCTATGGACGTCCGCAATCACATTGCTCTCCTCGAAGCAGCACCTGAGGGCTCTCGACATGAGACCTGAGAGCTTCCGGTTCGACAGCTGAAACCGAGGCTGCGGATCTTCGGTGGATGTAGAGCTCCCGCACACCCTGTCCATCGGGATACCCATCTCCCTTGCAAGCTTTGCCGCCTTATCAGCTTCATCGATAACTTGGTCGAAGCAGATGTACCTTCCAGATGCCGTCTGGTTCATCGCCTCGTACACCCTCAAATGTGCTTCCGCCAGCCTCATGACGTCCACTGTTGCCAGTAGCCCATCCCTGTACATCTCTGCCGCACCTGCAACGTTTGCAGCCGAAGATGCTGTGATTTCACTTCCAAGATTCGAACCACGAGTTGTGTAATCAGCAATAACACCGTGTAAAATTTTCTACTGATCGGATTCGCAAATGATTTGAAAGATGTGAATCCTCATTTGCAGTGATCATCGGATCAAATACCTTTAAGGTAGGCGATAGTTGGAGTCGGGTTCCTGCTGCAAAACTGAGGGCCGGTGATGAGAGCAGAGCAGATGGATGTGAGCCTCAGTCCCCTCTCTTCAGCTATTCTCCACGCAGTTTTCTCTGCCCTTAGCTTCCCCAGCGCATACCATAGCTGATGACAGAACAAAGGACGAAATGCAACCGATCAATATGACTGACTAGCAGCGTTACTGTCTCATCGTAAATTACTTACACTGCAAGCGAAGGCCTTTTCAGGAAAAACAAAAAAATGGTGCTACGACATATGATCGATTAAAGGAGGCCTCACCTTCTTGTTCAGGCAGACTGATTCATCGCTCCAGGAATCGTGGTTGATTACAGAAGGAAGGTTGCCATCGGGATCGTCTCCTCGCCACATGCAGGCCAGTAGTGATGACGTAAGCACGCAGTTCCTGACAGACGGCGTCCTCGCACAAGCTTCCATCACATCCTCGGTCACCTTCACCTCTATCTCAGCCATTGATTTCTGATCAAACAAAGAGCATATTTACGAGGAATCAGTTTGAGATTACAGACATGTTTAAACTTTTCAGAATTACTCCCACCAACGACTTGGTCTTATGAGTCGGTTGAATCTAACGGTTTCTGGACGAGCAGAAGTAGTTCCTATTCGGTTCTTCCATGGTACACAAGGACACGAAACATTAAAGGGATAGACAACTTAGTTGTTGGGTTGCTAGTGGCATGTTCGACATGTGAACTGCACGGGTTTCAGATACAAGACAGTGATGTCCAGCGGATGACTAAAGAACGAATCTAGCTGTCCGAAATTTGTCAATAGTGAAGGCAGTTCACTCTACACAGAAATAGTATAGCGTGCAGCCACGGAAAGTGCAGAGTCACAGGGGAAAATGCAGAATCCCAAAACTTCACGTGACTGCCGAAAATCAAGGCAAGAACATGAGCTTCAGATCACGGCGACAGATGATTTGCGGCATAGCGATGGCTATAGAAAATTGATGAGAAAAAAATGATGTTCGTGGTGAAGAGGGTAGGCGAGATTTGTGAAAGAGCCGTGCAGGACATGTGCAGGATTCAGATGCTCCTCCGCTCACGCGGGACTCATTCTTCCGGCTAGGTGAAAGTCATGCATTTGCCATGTCACCAAAAGCTTAAGATAAGACCGACATAAAACAGTTGAAAATAATTCAGTGTTTCTCCGTAACAACGTCAGCATCTACTTCTTGATTGCTGTTAGTGAAAGCAGCTGTCAAATTGGGCGGCTTAGGAGATGGCACCAAAAAGATTTTTGACAAAAGGGCAAATGGGAGTGAGTACTTACCGAGTAGCCAGAGAGGCCAGCCGGATCGGCAAAAGAGCAGGTGTGGAACACGCCGCGGCAGCCTTCGAAGGCCTCAGACAGGCTACCGATGTCGCTCAAATTGGCCACAACTGCCTTGAAGTTACCCCGACCGCGCCGCGTCCCCATTTCCCCCGTCGTCTCCATCTCTCTCAGCTTCTCCAGGTCCTCTGCTTCTCCAAATTAGAAGAATTATTATTATTTAATAAATTAAATGCTCAAGAATAAATATAATAATATTATTTTCGAGGATGATGACACGTGACACAAGTATTGTCTGTATGATTCAAAAGATCAAACGATTCACCTAATCAGATAGTTAATTACACAACCAATCCACTCAAGAAATAGCTTAAATACAATTACTTGGTCGAGAGACAATCAAACGCACATGTAGTCATTGAACCCGTCAAAGGGTAGGTTCGGACGAGCAATTAACGCTAAAGATTTGAAATTCTGGTTAGTTGGTACTCTAACGCAGCAAATTACATGTATCCCAGGCAAGACCCATCGAGCACATACATGTCTACAGATTCTGAGTTTTGTGTCATGCCTCAGAAGTCGGATGAGGTTTTCCAGTTTCACAATTACCAAATATTGGTCGGATTTGGAAATGTTCGTGCGTACCGAGAAATCATAGACAGCCCGGTCGCAGAGCAAGCACATCGAAACCCAGCATCGGCTTTCATGCCATGCTGACACCAGACCGCGATCTGTCGCTACCGGACACTTTCATTACAACCTATGAAGCTAAAAATGCACGTGCGTATATACTATTAGTTGTCCGGAGTACGCACCTTGATTGTCGACCGTAATACGGACGGAGTAGCCGCGGAGGAGGAGGCGGTTGACGATGGCCCTGCCGACGTAGGAGACCCCGTTGGTGACGCAGACCACCTTCTCCTCCTGTTCGTCGCCCTCTGCGACCCAGGCCCCGGCCCTCGGGCCCTTCAGCCCCTCGTCATCCTTCCTCCGGTGGGCGGCGGCGCAGCTCAGCAGCATCCACTGGAACTCCTCTATCTCCGTCCTCTTGATCTCCTCCGTCCGAACGATCCCCATCCTGACGGTGTTGTACCAACTCTCGCCTTCTCTCTTCTTACAGCAGGCAGGGTGCGTATATGATTACCTGCTCGGCCCGCCGCAAGATCACTGGCGATGTCTTCTCCGGCGACGGGTTCTTAACACACGCACGCACACTCTCTCTCTCTCTCTCTCTCTCTGTGCTGTGATCCGAGAAGGGCAGATTAGAGCAACGTGAAGAAGAAGGGTGGGTTGGTTTGGTTTATATTCAGAAAACAGGTCACTATCATCATTAAATATTTGCTCGGCATTTATGACTCTACTTCACAAATAAAAAACACCTAATCAACATCAATTTGGGTGGGTATATTTAGAATCGATAGTAGGGAAGCCAATCTTCCAATTGAATAAATTCTCTTTAGTTATTATTATGCATATAAAGTAATAGATTGATAATACTCCCTCTATTTGCAATCACGCATAAGAGCAACAGCTCACTTTTTAACACATCTTGACATTAAATTAGTAATTTTATTACTAAATATTTAAATAAATAATTTAATAATTAAATATTAAGTTAGGAGTGGATGAGAATTTTTGTAGAAATTTTCATTCAACCACAAATTAATTTTAAAATATGTTGAGACTAATAGGATGATGTTATATAGGAAAAAATGGCTATCTTTTTTTCTTTTCTTCTCCCCTGGTTTCCCGGTAATTCAGTCACTTGTTGGTGAGATCCATACATCCATCCATCGGCTCACTCCATTTTTCTCGGTCAATGTCGATTTTGAGGACTTTTCATTAGTCCACTTTTGGGAAAAAAAAAAAAACCTCCAAATCATCCTATATATAAAAAGCCCATCTCAAAATTATGTCTTGTAGTGGAAAAATTCAAACAAATCCTCGCTTGTTCAAATTTGAGAATCCATGGAGCAGAAAAATTGCTTCGAATATGGTTCCGTTTAACAGGAACAGCTCCCTGGGGGTGTGGGATCTCTCGCTCTGTCTCTGTGTTCTTGGCGTAGAACACTGTCTTGGATGTTTGTTGCCCAAGAAATCGAAGCTAGAGCTAGCTGGTCAAGAAAGGAGGATCCAGTATAGAATTAATTCAAACTAATCAGCCAAAGACTGAAAGAAAGTAAGATGGATAACTATCCCTCTTAAGAAGGAAAAAAAAGGATAGACATTGAGCATCATTTGTCGATGGACGAGATCTCTATAATGCATTTCACGCCATGGATTAATTACGTTACTTAGCACGTGAACTTAGGCGTGCAATGAGCGAGAATTCATTCAGGTGATAATATGTGTGTGCATATATATTAAAAATATTAAAAAATGAGGAGAATTTTTTTTAAAAAATAAATTGCAAATATACTAATAATTTTCTAAATGAATTTCGGATCACATATTCCGTCAATTTTGCGATGCTTGGGGATTCTCCTGCGTCCCGCCGGCTAATATTACCCAGACGAATCGACCGATGAATTCAACGGTCAAACGGAGAAAGAAAATCAAAGGGGAAGAATTTCCGTTTATTCGTCCTTTTTTTTAAAGGTCATAATTATAATTCACCAACCCGAAATATTAGTATTGAAATCAGCCCGGCGGCTCGTGGGGGTAGGGATGCTCGTAACCTTGCCGAACCGTTAAAAGTGTTTCGGTTCAGTTTAGGTGTTATAACCTTGAATCATAACTATTACATAGCTATTGAACCGAATTATTTAGAGTCGATTTTATGGTTTAGTTAATCGGTTTAAACTATTTTTGAAATATTATCAAAATTAAACAAAAACAGCATTGAAACACAAGAAAATTAAAAATATATATAAGAATAACAAGAAGAAAATTATTAAAATCCAAAATTTTCAATTAACAATAAATTAAACATACAAAATTAAAATTAATATACTTATTTAGTATAAAATAGTAGAAAATATACTATATAACAGTACAATAGCCTATATATAACTATTTTTTAATTTTTTAAAAAATATTTCCAGTATATTTATATTTTATTTACAATATTTTTTAAAAAAAATATAATTTATTAATTTGAATAAGTTAATCCAACCATTTAAATTTAGTGATAAACCATACTACTTCACCTTAAAAAATTATACTATATATTTAAAACCTATTATTTGAGCTCAATTCATTCAATTTGCGTTCAATCCACTTTTCTGGTTCTCTATGTGCGATCCTATCGCGGAAAAAGGGTAGCGTCGTTTGGCGTGGCGTGGTGTGGTGGGGGTCGTTGGGGACGGCTTCGAGCTAGCAGAGGCCTCACGTGCTGAGCGGCCAGTGTGCACGTGACAGCTACTCGCTCCCCTCGCTGTGGGGCGGGCGGTGTTAGGTGGTGTTATCTCACGTGGTCTGTGAATGTCACCTGCGGGTGACTGGATTGCTTCCCACAGCCCAATCAAACCCTGCAAACTGGGACATCAATGCTATTTAGCTTATTGATTTCACCGAGGTACATGCAATTAACAGTTACCATTTATTACAACGAGCAGACAATCACGTGTCACGCATCTTTTTTTTTTTTTTTTGTATAAACAGCCGGTATCAAGATGAACTTTATCAAATTGGCTAATCCGGATCGCCCCGAGTCGGCCCATTTAAGGGGTTGAGAGCTCCTCGCCGCAGGTGGGACTCGAACTCGAGTCCTCCCATTGGGATGATAAGTGCCGAACCACTCGACCACGTCCATGGTGGGATACGTGTCACGCATCCTTGTGCATTAATATCATCATCGATATTTGATGTGGTTACTCCAACTCCCATGTCATGACCCGCCAGGTGAAGCCACCACAGTGCGTGGTAAGAATGAGCCATTCTCTCGAACCAGCGACAGATGGGGGACGCCTTCAAAATTATTGTCGGCGGAGCGCTTGGGAGTCTCGTGATTCGGGATCCTTAAAATCAGACCCTCGGCGTTGGATTTCGGGAACGTTGCCGCCGGGCTCGACAAGGACACCTCCATCATCGGCTTCGAAAGAAATCCTTGTGGGCGGCACAGACAAATGTTGCTTGTGTAAGTGTGTAATAACATGACCGTGAGGGGCTCATGTCGATGTCTCGATTGCGAATTTGTTTGTCCACCCTATCGTTGATAGTTTACTCAACTATCTTTAAATGTATCTTTTATATTATTCATTCTCCATTTAACTTTTTATCCTTATATCATAAAAGAGGATAAAAGAGGAGGAATGAGGACAGTACTTTCATGAGAATTCTACATGTGTGGATGTCTGGGACCCAGTACCAACTGACTCTTTAATGGATCGATCCGACTGATATCCTACGGACGCTTTGATCCATACAGACGAGAAGAGGTGATGAGCATATGTTCGTGGCCTGCTAATATTGCTGCAAAACCAACTAACTACCTCTGTACTATTCAAATCCAGTGCAACATCTTTGCCTCCTCAGTTATAACCTTAGAAAATTTTACAAGAGATTGGAAGAAGAATCTCTTGAGATGGGATTGTAAACTTTACCTTTACCTTTTATTTTTAGTTTCACACGTGTTTATATATCTTTTTTATAACTGAAAAAAATGTACTTGTAATCCCAATTGTACCTGTTAGTCTGGTTCAGTCCACTGTATCTTCAGCCAGACCCCAAGCAAAACCAATAATTGTTTTAAAATATAAGTATAAATGATTTTATATTTTAAAGTAAAATTTTATATAATATAATATATTAATTAATTCAGATTTTTATATTATTGGATCACTTTCTGACAAGTCCAATAATTACAAATAATAAAACTGCCACCATCAAACCCAACAGCCTAATACGCGGAGGTGGTTCGGAATTGTGGCGTCGACTGAGCCGTGCCACGTAGTAGTGGAGGACGCTGACGTTATTTCTAAAATTATTAGAAGAAGGGAAGGGGGTGACAATATTTTTACCAAATTTCTATGGTTGTGGATGGGTTCTTCTAGAACCTGCCTCATCCCTACCCAGCCATTTTTCTTATTATATAAAAAAATATTAGTTTAAAAGAGGATAAAAAGTATAGAAAAATAAACTTTAAATTAAAATTTTAATTTTAATTTTTAATTATAAAATTAAGATAATATCACTACTACACCCAATCTCATTTCTACTCTTATATTATCACTTTTTAGGCCAATTAATCTCACTTAAATTTATCAAAGGACGTTACAACTTACAACATAGGTACACCTCAACTCGCGATCAATGTCCCAACCACGACATCGACCCGGCAGTCGTACAACATCTAACATGAACATTCTTTAATTCCCCGATGCCATCTGTCCGAAAAGGGGGAAAGCCGACAGTGCTTTTACGAAATTTCTGGTGTTGTATGTGGGTCTAGAACCTCTACTCTACTACAGCCTGTTTTCTTCTCTTTTTTTTTCTTTTTTTTTTTTGTTGGGGGGTGCCTTGATGAATCGATCTGACCGACGTTTCCATCCATACAAAGAAAGGGGAGACACGTGAAGAGCACATGCCCGTGGCCGGTCAGTATTGCGGCAAGCCAACCACCGGCTGCCTGCCTCTGTACAACTCGAAGCCATTTGACATTGATGTGTCCTCTCTGACAGTGCCATTTCACGGGCAATTGCGGCCTAATGATCAGTTAGCAAAATTTCCCTGGTTAAAATCGAATTTGTGCATGATTTTTCTCTGCTTATTTTTCAATTTAAGAATGGGTATTTTTCACAGTAATTATTTTGACAAGCAAGAACGAGTGAGTTTCAACTATTCCTTTTTGGGGTGAGAAAATCTCCTCTTAATTAATTAATTGAAGGGTGTTGAGAATACATGTTTGTTGATAAAGGATTCTTATAATTCGCATAATTTTACCCTCATATCAGTTGTCCAATTCGACTCAAAACTAACCGTCATCATCGATGATAATTCACCCAAATTTTTGGATGCTCCGGAGTCCATGGCCAACTGCCGCCTTAGACTGGAGTGCCACTTACTAAATGGTCAACCAACCCTCCATGTCTATCTCGTCGACGGTTACGGCTTAGCCCTCAGTAACCGGTGTACGGCGTGAAGAACTGGAACTAAGTCAACAATTTCTTATGGATATATATATATATATTTGGCATATTCCATTTAATATTAAAAAATTCAGGAAATTTTAATTAATTTATATTTAAAAATAATGGATAAGATACAAAAAATTGAAAATATAGCACTAAAATCCGAAAATTCACTTAAAATATAAGTCAATTTTTGGACCATTTTACTTATTATGTATCATGAATCTTATTCAGATTATGGGTTTGCCAAGATGTTGATTGTCCGTAAGAACCATCTCTCGAGAAATAAATAATCCAATCCAATCCAATCCAGTCGACGCACGACAGTTCTAAGGTTCTTCCGTGTGAGAGGAAACGAGAGCTTGGTGATAAGATCTCGAACATCTCGGCCTCTCACGGCGTTGGATTCTTGGATAAGCCAATGTGGGGTGGTGGTGGTGGTGCACACTCCGCCACGAGAGTAATTCGCCGGGGGGTGAGTCCGCCCCGCTCGGACCCGAACGGGATCTTAGCCTGGACGTTCGATTGATCGATCATGAGTGGCTAAAGTGCATGTGATCGCCCCCCGGTTCGCTTCTCGGGAGACGTGCCTTCGCAAGGAGCACTCGACGTTCCCGACGGAGCTCTCCGCAATCTAGAAGAGGAGCAGGTTTCCCTCCGGCTTACGTCAGGCTAAATCGACGGACTACGTTGACCTCCGACTCAGACGGTTGGAGGTGGATGGATGGCCGAGTCGATTAACCAGGGCGTAACCGTGGGCCCCGGTGGCGACGAATTCAAAGAGATTCTATTCTAGAAGGACATTACATGCAACTGGCGTCGATGTTTGGTACGTGTCCTCCTCTCTATTCTCATAACATACCTACCCCCCCTCCCTCCCCTTTGTGCGCCTCGTCGTGTCAAACCCAATTAAGCCACATCAGTCCTGCAAGCCGGACTGGCCCGACCAAATAGCGCTGCACTTGATTTGATGACTCTGCAGCGTTGAAACTCGGGCAGGATACTGAACCGGATAAAATATGATCGCGAATCAAAATGAACTCCAAAACAACAAAAAAAAGATTAAATGATCTGTGGGAGATACTGGTGAGTACTATCGAATGGGCTATAAAAAATATATGAGATTGCATCAGATAATTAAGTATTTTCCAATTCCAAAAAGTGGGCGATTGAGAGGTTATAGAAAATTAAATTAGGAATAGAAAACCCCGCATTGACAGGTGGGGGCCGATGTGGACGCTCGACACCCACTTGCCGAGTCGAGGTTGGTGGCATTCTCGAGGGACACGATCGACCTTGTCTTTGATAGCAATGGTTGGTGCCGAGTTACGGCGACTCCGATCTACCCTCTCTCTCCGAATCTGTCTCTGTCTCTGTCTCTGTGTACGGAAAGTAGACCTCCTTCCCCCTCGCTTGCCCGCTTCGTCTGCTCCAATCCGCGTGAGACTGGGCAGAATCGGAGTAGATGAGTGCTCCATTCCCGGATGGAACCGGTCCGGCCTGCAGGTCCGGTTTTAACGACTACGGTTCTAGCCTCAAGTAAATTGCTCGACCATTTCAACCAAATTATTTTTTACTCGGATGCGGAAAGCGAATGCTGTTTCCGGTTCTCGTAGCTTCAGCCCGAACTATCTATCTCCGCCGGATGGTCAGGAGCTGCTTCGTTCTCTCCCTCTCTCTCCATGGCTAATATGCAGATGGTCCGTCTTCCGGCAAAACATCAGCCGACCTGCGAGGACTTTCAACCGCTGAAGGCAAGAAAATATTTAGATAAGATTGCACACCGTGATATAAAAAAAAAATCAACGGATCCCGAGACCGAGACGGCCTATTGGGACCGTACTTGAGAGAAGGAATTATTGTACTAACTCGATCAATTCACGATCAATTTTCGTTTATAAATTTTCCTTTTTTTTTAATAAATAAACCTCAGCAGTTGGGTCGATGACATCTTTGAATTATAGTTTATAGATGATAATAAAAATGCCTCATTCATTAATACCAATTTGCGTTAGCAAACGCGGCCCATGCCATCAGTCAATCAGCTGAGAACACGTCTCACCAGACAAGACTGATGTTGTCTCAGGGATCATTTACTCGCAAGTATGAGGAGCAATAAGTTCATGCACTTCTTTATTGGAATAAGCCGGTGGACGTCAACGTATGTCGATGAAGCTCATGAGTCTGGGCATCCTCAGCAAGAAGAAGCTCTCTGCATGGCGACACTACAAATCAGATGGGGGGACATTCATTCACAGTGATCTACCATGATTGCACGTTGAACATGTAATGGGCCGATGGGCCCAATTCAGGCCCGGGTCCATCAATTCTTCCGATTCAAGTCGGGTGAACCCGACACCGTATGATTCGAATTACACGACCAGACGACTAGACGAAGATGACGATTTCATGCTTCGAGCTACATTTGGTCCAACCGGCTTCACAGATCCATTTCAGGACTCAGCAAGATCCAGATCGAGTTAATAACTGCCGACCCTCACTGACAAACACGACCCCCTCACCGTGCTTGACGAGAACAGTACCAAGCCGGACAGGGTACAGCATCAACTCGGTGGTTGAGGCCGGAGTATACCAAAGTGCACCTTGTAGTCAATGCATTACAAAGTTGATGCATATCATATATCGAGACTCACAGACCGAATTGCAACTCAAAATTTTCGAGCGGTAGGCCATTCCACGCGCAGATAAATAACTATCACACACAATGTTACGACATGGTAAAAAGCTTCCCCTGAAATTCACTTTCCTTCATCATCATCTTCATCTTCATCGTTGTTATCTCCCTTCTGTCCATGCTTTCCTTTTTTGCAGATGAAGCCACCGATGCCTCGGTTGTCACTGCCTTTCTTTCCGTACTGAATCAAGGTGGGCACATGCCGTGAAGAGAAGCGGATTGTTAGGGCATGTAACAAATCATCCTCCCATGCTTCCTCCTTCCCTGTCCTCCGGCTATTCTCTATCCTATCTGATCCTCTTGTTGGATTGTCAATGCCTTCAATTGCTTCTGTAGCTGCAAGCCAAGCCCGATATATTTGTTTCACAATCTTAATAATGATTAGATAAGCCAATCACGGACCAGGATAAGAATAATGGGATGGACTGAAATGCACCGAGTCGAGTGTATCGTGGAAGGCATTCCTACTCCAAACAGATCGTCACTGATTTCCACTAATTCATTGAGATTTTAACAATATAAAGAACATCGATCACCACTGTACTGAACTCGCATAAATTCTCACCTGGGAATTTTTCATTTTCTGTCTCTGCAATTCCTCAACAAGTATGATAATGCTGGAATTTTTAAAACAGAAGTTAGCAGATGATGAATCTAAAGCATGCTGAGTAGCAGGATATCAAAAGTTACCTCTGTTGGAGCTGAAGCACTTGGGACTGTAGCTCCTTCTCCCTTGTAGAAGTAGGTGATGCCTGCAAGTTATCATATTTTTCCAGCCATTACATTCTACTAAAATCCCATCAGACTTCGCAGATTCACTATTACCAAGTGAATTTGCATGAGAAGTTATTTTCTGTGAAAGTTGTTCTTTAAACACAAATACACTTGGGAAGGAGTGATACAAGAGGGAACAAGAAAATTGAAAAAAAAAAAACTTCCCAAAGATGTGCTAAAAAAATGAACCATGATTTTTACCTGCATCAGCTCAACTGTACTGGCCTCAGCAGATTCTATGTGCTTCCTTGCTTCAATAATGATAATTAACAACAAAAATTAAAAGAAATCCTGCTCACCATAAAAAATTAATAAAAAAACCTACACGTTTGAAGAGAGTACCAGGCAATTGCTCGATGCTCTTGATAAGTTTGATGATCTCCTCCTATCATAAGAAAGTTCCATTTTAAAGCCATGAAGAAAACAGATTCTCATATTCCACAGCTACAATATTCAGATATTTTTACCCTTTGAAAGGTGTTCTGCTGTAGAATAGATTGCAATGATGGAAGAAGTGAAGCAGCAAGCATATTAGGATTTATAGGAGAAGAAAAACCAGCAGTTGCAGGGCCAGAGAGGCAGTTCATAGTACCCTGAAATAAGATGAAAGCAAGGCAATGGTTACGAAGCCATTGCCTAAGAGATAAATCACTAAGTTCCACTCTCAGTGTTCGAAAATTTACTATTGAATTTGATAATTGTGATGCACAACACAAGTAAAAGGTTTACGCCAATAAAATTTAGAAATCATGCAAACTCATGCATGTTGAATTCAAGTCCCTTAAATTGTATTGGAAAACTTTCTGAATGGCATAACAGAGTTTGCATTTAACACCTACAGAGAGATAAAACAGATAAAACTACAGATGTCATCATATTTACCTTAGGACTGGGATCTGCTGACGTAACTTTAAAGCGCCCCTTTCTCTGGACAACAGGGCCCTCTGATATATCATCTGCTGCATAACAGACTGCAGAGTATTAAGCAAGAGGCAGAAAGCTAACTGATACAAAACAACTGCAACCAATTATTACCAGAAGAACAACTGTTCACATCTCTCCTTCGGTGATGCAATAGGGGACCACTATAATTTCGCTCAGGTTGATAGTTTGATTGCAAATTATCCCTTCATGATCAATAAGCTCAAATTAGCAAAACATGAAAGCATATTCATTTAGTGTACTGACCCTTAACAGTGAATAAAAGAATGAGAAGTGCAGAAGTAGTAAAAGATCACCTATCCACATCCCCAGCAACCTTCTTGAAAGAAGGCATTCTTTCACTTAATGGCCCACTCAAGAACTTCTTATGATCATGAATTACTTGACTTGGTACAGAGACATTTCTTAAAGAGTTCTCACCCACAGGTGAAAACTGTGATGGAAGCTGTTCCTCAGTTGCATTAACATTATCCTCACCAACATCAAAACAATGCCTACATTAAAAATTGTTCAACCAATAGAGGTTAAGAAGACTGAAGAACATTATTCCACATTTTATCAACAGAGATATGTTCCTTTCTGTTCTTTCTTTTGGACAAGTAACAGTGATATATTTCACTCATAAAAATGTAATATGTTCACTGTAGCAGAAGCATGTACAAAAACAACATTTCATTAAAGAAATAATATTGCGCCATTATCACTTAATGGAATTGTCACGCAAATTAGATATGCATTCATGAAGAACATTGACATCGACACAAACAAAGGAAGCAACTGCACGTATGCTTGTGCTATTGTTGGTGGTGGTGGAAATCACCTGGTGGAATTGTCACGCAAATTTGATATGCATTCATGAAGAAAATTGACATGAACACAAAGAAAGGAAGCAACTACATATATGCTGTTATGTTGTTGGTGGTGGTGTGAGTGTCATAAAGGTAAAGATGATTAAAAGTCCATTTCATCATTACAAATTAAATTATGGCAAAAGTTTTCTAAGGTTTCTGATGCCTCGGTGGAAATCTTTTGAACAAGGTGATTTTGTTCAATGAGAGAACACATCACAATTTGACAAAAATGACTTATGATCTCCATCTCCCTCTTCTCCACTTTTCAAAAGGTTACTGCAAACCAAATGGCTTATACAGCCAATACCACGACAATAGGCTAGTGGCCAGTCACTTTCAAGGAAAGCCATCATTGGAAGGTGGCTAACTAATGCTGGATATGGCAAAAAAGCAGTTAAGATCATTAGATGCAATGAACAACACCAGCAACCTCATCTAAAATTAAGAAAGTAGCAGCTAGTGGTGACAGCCACAACCAATGCTTCCAGAAATTCAATGAACTATGCCAAAACAAGAAAAGGTTTCACTTAGTCAAACTCGTGAAATAAACCAATTTCCAAAGAATAATTTCTTCCCCTGAAGCCATTTTCCACAGGATCACCAATCACACAGAACTAATAGAGCTCAAAGGACAGACAAGATGATTATCCTACTTGAGTGCTTGGAGAGGTTTAATTGGAAAAGAAACTAGTGAGCTCTTCAGATCATGAAGATCATCCATCAAATCCTGAAAATATTTATCCAAGTGAGGGATCAGGGGAAAAATCTAATAATATTAATGATCGAAACAGAATCAGCTACTGAGTTAAATAACTGATGTTTCAGATCACAAGGGCATTGACATTTATACCTCTGCCTTGCTAGAAGCAGCAATTGAAGTGTTTGTTCTATGTGGAGAGGTTCTTTCTGCTTTATATCCAACATCATCATACTTCTCCTGCTTTCTAGATGCTTCAGAATCTTTGGCATTTGGGATATCATCATCTTGAATCTGTAGGAAATGCAATGAAGAGCAAGTGCTGATATCAATCATAGCAATATCAAGCAAGCACTCGCAAATTCAGACTTAGAAATCTATTACGCACAAGGGCAGCTTGACTTTTGAGATCCTCTAGGTTGAAATTCCACTCGCTAATTCCTCGTCTATACTCTTGCTGCAAAAGGTAAAATTAACATTAGGTCACATTGAGATTCACTTTCTAAATACATGCACGGGAAAAATCTATTTGGATACAATTACTGTCTTAGACATGCTCAATTGGGCATGCGACTCATCATAAATGGAAGCAACTGAAAGCAGTTCAGTGGAGAAAGAAATGTAGAAAGGAAGCTTGGGCACATGAAGAATCCCCTACTTATCATACATGAACCAATATGGCACCCTGTAATCTTGCTTAATAGACGTAAATCAGATAAATTCATCACCCGTGACAGTTGATCCTTATCTTCATAAAGTGCCTTGTTCTGGACAAGAAGAGCCGCCTCTTTTTCCTATGATATGACACAAGTTGGAAGTAACAGAAAATAGGTAACATTGTACAGCAGAATCTAAAGATTACAAATAGTCTGGATAGAAAAAAGACCTTTAGCCTGCGAAAACGCTCACCCAGTGGAGCAAGGCCCTCAAGAATGGTTTGAGATAGATAGTCAGTGGAGTGTCCATTCTTAAAGAAAGGGTGCTTCAAAAGTTTTTCAGAATCAGGACGTTTCTTTGGGTCCTTCACTAGGCAAGTGGCCACCATATCTTTAAAAGCCTGAAATCCATAGCCACTTCAGAGATCAGAAGAAGTTTGACGAACCCTTAATGATCTAGTGAAAATAAGAAAAAAGTTGCACATATACCTTTGAAAATCTCTTGTCTCTCTCATAGTCTAAGGCCGGAGGGGCATTTTGTAAGGTCATCAACAGCACCTGCATTAGAAAGTTGAAGGCATCAGCATATGCAAGACCTCCATAGCAAAGGCATTTTAGGCTTGAAAAGGTCAATTGTTTTTTTTACTTTCATAGGTGGATACTTGGAAAAAGGGGCATGGCCATGAGCTAGTTCTAGTGCAGTTATTCCAAAAGACCAGATGTCTGCCCTGTTTCACATGAAGTCCTAGTATTAATTCAAACAAGTTCAATCTAACAACCAGGCATCATTAACTGCAGGACATATCAAAGTCTAAAATAGAAAATGAGTAGCCTACTCACTTAAAGTCATATCCATGCAATTGTTGCATAACCTCAGGGGCCATCCTATAAAAAGAGAAGACAAATATCAATTATTGGACCTAACAAAAGAAAGGAATCGTTCTAGTGAGATAGCTTGCTACTGTATTCTGAGAAAGAGGCAGTAGTACCAGCACGGGGTTCCAACAAAGGTGTTTCTAGACCGTTGTCTATCTCCAGTATCAAACATGCATGCTGAGACTCCAAAATCTGCTAACTTGACAGCACCATTGAAGTTAATTAGTATATTACCAGCCTGCAGGATCATGTAAGGCAATATAAGAATAACTTACCTAATGAATGGAGTAGAACAAGAGAAGAATATTATTTGTATGGGCAAGCAACGACAAGAACAAACAATTAGCAAGGTGGCCTTCATAGAAAGAGAGAAATCAACACCTTTACATCTCTATGAATGTGTCCTTGGGCATGGAGATATACAAGTGCCTTTAGAACCTCACGCAACAAAGTGGCAATTACAGGCTCCTCAAAACCCTCTGGATAAGTAGATTTCATTATATGAAGGCAGGACCCCCCAGACATGTATGGCATCACAACACAGAGGCTGTGGCCTGATGTAAAAGAACAATGTGCCCGTAATACATAAGGATGATCAATCAAGCTCATCGTCTGCACCTCTTGTCGAATGACATCCTGTACATATTCCCCCACTACCAAGGCTAAAATACATAAATCCGAAAACAGCATGCTATTTATCACCAAAACCATAGATGTAGTTGAACATTTTAAACTCTCACTGATACAACAGGCATAACACTAGTTCATTTGGATGACAAAAACGTGTTGATCAGATGACGGAAATGTGTCGATTAGCATATTGGTTTATGCTTACAGCTCATTCCACCATCAGTACTTAAGACATGTCTTTCATATTTTGTGGTAGAAATCTAGAAATATTCGCAATAGAAGGCACTTAAAATTTCAAAGTGATCTCACCATCTCACAGGCAACACTGTGACAAATGTTGTGACTTTAAAAAATGATCCTGTTTTGGTTAAAATTGATTTCTACGCCTATTCATTACAATATTTAAAAGTTGACTTCTAGGACCAGTCATGCAGTAACAAGGTCTAATCCATAAGAGTTTGTTAGCTTATAAAAAGCAAAAGGTTTTAATGACATTCATTCACCAAATACAAAAACCATACACAGGCACAATGTACCACAGTTCCTCAGATTATAAGGAGCAACAAAAAGGCCATGATGAAAAATGCATAACATACCAGATCATTATTGCACTTCTCTAGATCAAGAACCTTGATAGCAACTATCTCATTAAGGGGAATGCAGAGAGCTCTATACACAGTGGCGCTGACACCTTCACCAACTTCCTCATATAGTTTATAATCCTTTGCATTGACAGGAAACCTTTTGTGTGGGATATACTCCATGGTTTTACGTCACAGAAGAACACTAGTACTAGGTAAGGCTTCTGATATTTCTAAGAACATAGATAACTGATACACTGAGGAAAAGAAATTCTGATGAACATGGGGTCTCTTCCAATTTGGTAGCATCCTTGTTTGTTTCTTGACAGAATAATAGAAATGCAAGACTTAATAATTTTTCTCTGCTTCTCAAATTATCAAATGAACAGAATTATCTCCGGAATCAGATCTACTTCCTGGACTATAAAGCTAGAAGGGCTCCATATTCAAGTGTTATTCAACTCTTACAAAGGCAACTCTGTGCTTCGGGGGCTTTGCTCCTCGTAAGAAGTAGTGAAACTGTTATAACAGTAATACAACAGCAACTGGCATATTTGTAACATCAGGCTTTAACCAATCAATTGTATGCTACCAAGTCCTGTCACAAGTAAAACACGAAATTTAGAATGGTCCAAAGTAATGTGGAAGATGACCAGAGGCAAGATGCAACATGAAAAGCCTAGATACTTGAGAAGCAAAAGGCTAGTAGAAAATTGTAGACTGAAAAGTTACTTATGAGATGTTCTCAGACTGAGATAATGTGCAACTTCCAGAAAGGAGAGTCTAGCAAAGTTATATAGAGCTATCTCTAACCATTTTTCCAGTAATAATAGCAAAACTTAGATAAACATGTAAATCCAAAGTAGCAGTAATCCTGAGCACCTCACCTTGGGGATTACCTATGTTTGAACCACAATATGTTAGGATAAATTCCCAAGAAGATTACTAGATATACATTTCATATCTATGGAGTACCCAGTATAAAGCAAACAAACCAAGGTTGCACATCCACATGGTGAGCAACGTACACCAGCCATAGCAACAACGGTCTTAGTTGCCTCTCTAACCTCTTAATACTGCATGGGAGGGGCACGATGCAATGGCAACTCAACAAATAACCAACTTCTCTCTATATGTTACTTTAAATAGGCATCACAAAAAAGAGGTCCTTGCTTTCTCATGCAAATAATCCTCTCCCATCTACCTTTTTCTTTTTCTTTTTTCTTTTTTTGCCAGATATCCTCTTCCATCTACTAAGAAGACCAATTCACTTACTATTCAGTGTGACTGCAAATTTCATCAAGACCAACGAATTAACAAGCAACTATCACGGAACATAAATTGAATGTTTAATGTGCTCAACTACCTAATTTTCATTACCAGTCAAATGGCATGTAGGCTACTTGATCGGTATACAAATGAAAATCCCCCTAGCTCTTTGCAGTATCATATGCCAAGTCAAAATGGGAAAAAAATGCAAACTGCCTGCCCTTATAGTCCAGTCCCAGTTGTAACGTCCAAATACAAGCAATCCTTCTCAAGATGTCATTTAACATTTAAGCGCATTCTTCAGGGAAGAAAATAAGAAGATGGGAATTTATTTTACAAATTCAAGATGCCGAGCGCATAATGAAAGCACTTATTGGCCGAACGTTTGTTGATGGGCCTTTTCTCTATGATCAGTCAAAGTAGATAAATCATTTCCATATTTCACCCAGAAAAGGAAAGACCACGGTGTAGAACTTCAACCCGCCAACTAGTTAGCAACATAAGCAACAATGGTGACAGGCGAGAGCTCACAACAACCAGTGCCTGCTCCGTCAGACTAAAATTACGTCTTTCCTTGGCGATTTTGGTTGGGCAGTTGTCCTAGACTCCGTCAGTGGAATGGAGCTCGGAGCACGCAGACCAAGCACCGGTTTAGTCAAAGGAGTCAACTTTAACACAACCCAAGCAGTCTACTTGAGCACGTCGACAAAGCAAAAACCAAGCAAAACTTATCCGGCGACGAGTAGGGGAATCACCTTCATCCGCGGGAAACACGAAGGAAAGGACGGACCAGAAACAATCATCTCGTAGCTGCGAAAAGGGCACCATTATCAATCAATCGCTGGCCAAATACCGGTACGCCTAGGGATTGGATGTCCTCAGGTAGAGCTCCCCTTGTCGACAAGTAAGGGAAAGCAGCACCAAATCTTGCAGTCACTGAAGCTCCAGATCTCGAGACAACGCCGATTTAGCTACTGAACTGGCACAAACTCTGAGCACTCAGCTCCACAGCGCGGAGCTGTAAACTCGACTGGGACGATGGACTGGTCTCTCGGCTCCCTCCCAGTCCTAGGTGCGTATTGTGATAATTTAATGGGAAATCAGGGATCGAATCAAAATATTGAAAAAAAAATGCTTTCCAAGTGAAAATATCAACTTTTTTAAATTATAAATTTGAGTCATTTAAAAAAGTTTAAATACTATATTTTATTTAAAAAAAACATAAATTCACCGCAATAGTATTCAGAGTGTTGGTTAGAATGAGAGTTTTTTTAAAATAAAAAATAAAACGGGAAAAAAAGGGAAAACCCTTTTCTTCCCGGGATAGCGACGAAGGGGAGACCATGGCCAGAGGGATAGCGGGGCCCCACAAGAGATTTCGAGTTTTTTCTCGTCTCGTTTAGTTGAAAATCTCGTGATTTGTGTTATCGGGAAGTTATCGCGCAGGGATAGCTGATTGCTAATTGCTATGGAGTAGAAACTGCAACGACGTCGGTTCTGTCTGGGAAAACTGGAAAACGTTTCTTTTTTCCCGAGAATTTTCCGTCTTTTTTTCTTTTCCCCTCATTGTCGAGACGCGAGATTGCCACTGGTAGCACTTTCGCGCGATGTGATTGGACAACAGCTTTTGATGTCGTGGATCCGGCTCTTCCAAAACAGCCGTGAAGTGACGAGGACATTTTTGCGTGCAAGGATTTTTCCACGTGGCAGTCGGTGGGCCCCGGTCCATTCTTCTTTCTTCCAGTTGTCTCTCCCC
This sequence comes from Sonneratia caseolaris, assembly GCA_900006705.1. Classification (NCBI taxonomy): domain Eukaryota; kingdom Viridiplantae; phylum Streptophyta; class Magnoliopsida; order Myrtales; family Lythraceae; genus Sonneratia; species Sonneratia caseolaris. The sequence goes on from CXYZ01012187.1 coordinate 149,595, forward strand.
GAAGCTCAGTCATCTGAACCGGAGATGAGCGGCACTACACCGTCGTGTGTGTGTGTGTGTCTCTCTCTCTCACCGTCGGATCCTGGCGGAGTCGCTATCCACATGCCTTCGCTGCCACTCCCTGACTGCAGAGCTCTAGTCCGAGCCCTGGCCCAGGGCGGAGGTTCGCGTTTTGTCAGCCGAGCTAAGAGGATGGGCCATACTCGAGAAGCGTCTTCGGTTCTGCTTTGAGAAGATCGTTGCGTTTCCATGCTCATGTCCGATTACACTCCGCATTTTCACATTCTACTTGAGCTCCGTCTGTAGAATTATACTTTATTTTGCTGAACTGTCGACGCCTATGAAGAATGCGCAATTGCAATGTGTTTGTCCTCCTATGGATTGATTGTGTGTGTCATTTTCTGAGTAATCCAAATGGACAAAATCAACAGCAAATGGGACCTATGATAGGCCAGCATTGCCTGGGAAAACATGGGATCTTATAGCCATGGTAGAAAGAAGCAGGCGCTATGGACCTGCAAAACATACTGACTTTTGTGTGGAACAGACATTAAGGTAATTAATGAAATGGAGTCCCAATTCTCTACAAGTTACTTAATTATTCAATCAGCATAGTTCACGATGTTCTATAATTTAGGGGAAAGGAGTAGGCCTAGTTGGGAACGCTACTGGGAATCGGAAGGAACTAATTAAGGTCGCCCATTTGGATGGACCAAGATATGAAGTTGAAGTTAGAATGCCCCAAAAGGAAGTGAGAACAGATTTTCTTGCTGATGTCCTGAGCGTGATTTACGGATTATCCTTGAAACGTTTATTTGGTTTCATTTGCTGTCCATCAACTCCTTGCCAGTTCAGAGTTGATCTGATTATTTGCTTGTATCCTTGAATGTTCAGTACGCAACATCGTGAAGTTCACTGAGAGACCATTGACAGAGAGTGAACACTTTCATGCTGACAAAAGCTGCTCGGTGCATTGTGTTTTCCATCTGTCCCGTCTTCTTGGCTACAAAATAAATTGCAAGCATTCTTGTGTTGCTGTCAGGGGTGGCTTCTGGATTCCCAGCTTCTATGCTCTCGCATTCATTTCCTTATTTTGTTCGCTGTTCTTGTGCCATAAGAAGATGCTCTGTTGTATTTTAACCTTTTGAAAGTCACTACGCACCATAAAGCATCTGCTCTGCAGTTATCAGCAAAAGCTCTCAGAGTCCCAGTTGTTGAATGCCTATACTTATCGATCCAACATTGGGAGGCGCTTTTTGTGCTGCATGCAGAGCTAAATTACTAAGAGGAGGTACTTGTGAATTAGTTCACTATTAACTCACTAGTAGCGAACTAGTGAGTTGTAACTCGTAAGCCTTTTATTCCCACCTTTTTTTCCACGCATATATATTGGGAAAATGCTGGTCAGGAACGCATTTTAGTGGTTCTTAATAAGAATTTATGTTATATTTGATGTGTATGAATGCAATGGAATGGAAGTCGAATGGGCATTCTATCACTGTGTTCCATCCTTTATAACACGCTCGTGCTTTTGAAATTTGTGAGTCCATTATGACAAACCTTTTTCCCAACTCGTTGGGATGAGGCATCCTAAAAAGGGTTGAAGAATTCCTAT